>OVBA01000660.1:0-59345 GCA_900406435.1 Lepidium aucheri | reverse complement strand
TAAAAAAATTCTAAAAAAGTTAAAAAATTTTTGAAAATATCAGTTATAAATTCGGGTTTGGATGGGTACATACATTTAAGACCCATATTTGATATTTTATCAGATTTGGTTCATTTAATTTGATATTTTGATATTTTTCAGGTTCAGCTTATCTAATTCAGTTTAATATCGATCAAGCTTGGAATCAGGTATATTTATATATAATTCAAAATTAAAAAATCAATAGAAAAACACTAAAAACAAAAAATTTGATTCTAAATTGGTTCCGGTTCTGTTTGGATTCAGTTTTTCTGATACATAGATCTAGAATCCATTGGGTATTTTGTCGGGTTTGGTTCTTCTAATTTAAATCAATTTTGGTTCAGGTTTTGGACATTTAAAACAATATTTTGTAAATAATATTTTAAAATATCAATATGAGTAAACAAGCTAAATGAACATGGTTTTAAAAAAATCAAAACAATTAGATCTCACGTTCTAACGTGGGTATAATCCTAGTCTTAAACTTTATAATTAATTAAACATATGGTTCATAACTTCCTTATAAATAGGTTTAAGGTGATTTTGGTTATAAACTTTATATAAAATTTTAAATGTAATAAATATTTAATAGAAAAACTCTAAAGAACTAAAATTTAATAAAAACCTATCGGTTACAAATTTAGTTATTGATTTGGTTCTGATTCAGGTTTAGATCCGATTTTTCTGGTACATAGATTTAACACACATTCTCGTATTTTACCGGGTTTGGTTTTTTAATTCGGTATTTTGTTTATTTTGATTTTAAGACATATTTAAATATTTTTCTTTTTCGGATAGAGTTTGGTACGGTATAGATCGAGTTTGGGTCCAAATATTTTTATAGGAAAGTTCAAAATGAAAAAAATTGTAAAACTAAAATTTAGTTCTTGATTTGGTTTTGTCTTGTGTTCGGTTTTTCAAACACACAAATTTGGTTCTTTAAAAAAATAATCAAAATATCATCACGGGTCTAAGAACCAAATGAACATGGGTTGAAAAAAACAATCAAATCTCACGCTATAGTATATGTATATTCCTAGTATTATATATTAAAATAGGAGACACTTTCATTTTGGCCATGTTATAAACTTTAGGATAAATTTAACCTACATTTCATGACTATCTTTAAAAATAGACCTATGTTGGGTTTGGTTATAAATTTTTATATAAAAATTTGAAAATTAATAAAAATAATTAGAAAAACTCTAAAAAGATTAAAATTAAATTAAAATATATCAGGTACAAATTCGATTTTTGGTTTGGTTCCGATTCAGGTTTGGATTTGATTTCCTTAATACATAGCACTCATTATGGTATTTTGTCGGATTTGGATCTTCTTATTCGATTTTTGGATGTTTTGATATAGCACTTATTTGGTTATTTTTATTTTTGGATCGGGTTCACTTCAGTTTAGATCGAGTTTGGGTTTGAGTATTTTTACATGAAAATCCAAAATATATAAAGATTTAATAAATAAAACTCTAGAATTTAGTTCTTGATTTGGTTATGGTTTGATTTCCTAGATATATAGGTTTATGACCCATTGGAATATTCTTAGTTCGGATTTGATTCTTTTAATTTGGATTGATTTTGGTTGGGCTTAGAACAGCATCTCGAAAATAATGTTCAAAATATCAACATGGATCTAAAAAGCAAATGCACATCTAGGTTAAAAAACAGTCAAATCTCACGCTATAACTTAGGTATATTCCTATTAATATACTAAAACATGACATATTTTCATATTAGACTTTAGTTGATGACTTGATTTATTATTTACAATTGGATAAAATTAAGATATAAGTTTATGAATATCAATAATGATAGATTTAAAGTGAGCTTTATAATAAATTTTATATAAAAATTAAAAATTAATAAAGGTTTACTAGAAACAAAATCTAAATTTACTAGAAATTAGATATGGATACGTGTGATACAAGTTTTTATTTTGATCAAATAAAAATTTTGTATATTAAAGCACGAAATATTTTAATTTTGAACATGTTATAAACTATAAGATAAAATTAGTTTAAGGTTTATAATTGCCCTTAAAAATAGGACTAAGATGGATTTTGTTACAAATATATATACAAAATTCAAAATTAATAAAAATATAATAGAAATTTTTTAAAAAACTAAAATTTGATTAAGATATATTGGTTACAGATTTGGTTTCGGTTCGGATTTGGATTTGAGGGTACATATATTTTGGACACATTCTGGTATTTTGTCGGGTTTGATTCATCTAATTCGGTATTTTGATTATTTTGATTTAAAACTTATTCAGATACTTTTATTTCACAAATAGAGTTTTGTTCATATAGATCAAGTTCGGATTTGGGTATTTCTAAATAAAAATAAAAAATTGAAAAAGATTTAATAAAAAACTTAAAATTTGGTTATTGATTTGGTTCCAATTCAGGTTTGGGTTCGGTTTATTAAATATGTAGGTTTATGACCCATCAGGATATTTTGTCGAGTTTAGTTCAGATTCGATTCTTCTAATTCAGGTTGATTTTGGTTCGGTTATGAGCCACTAGAATAACATGTCAAAACAATATTCAAAATATCAACATGGATTGAAAAACCAAATGAACACAAATTGGAAAAGATAATAAAAACGTATGCTATAGTGTGGGTATAATCCTAGTTAATATATATTTTGAGTAATGTTTGTGTTTATAAAAATATTAATACAAATTACAAGTGAAATTAAAATTTAAGTACCTAAATTTTATTTTTAAACCAATAAACAATTGTGATTAATCTTAGTAGTTATATTTCTTTTGTTTAAACATATATATATATATATAGCTGAGTTTTTCAATTCAATTAATTAAATGTATATATGAAAAAAATATTTTGACACTTACTTGTGATAATTTTTGTAATATTTAGATTTTTATTTTTTTGGCTAAAAATTAATTTAAATCATTCAATGAACTATAAGTTTCACTAAATCACCTTTTTACTCTATTTTTGATCAATTATAATAGTTTTTGTTTATTTTTTTGTTTGAAAAACTTATTTTAAGTCATTCCAAGACTATAACCTTCACTAAATCATTTTTTGACATTAATTTGTGCTATTTTTCTTGTAAGATATATATTTTATTTTATTTTGGTTTAAAAGTTATTTTAAGACATGTCATGGACTATAACATTTGCTAAATATATTTTGACTCTATTTTTGTGACAATTTTGTAATTATTTTTGTTAATATTTCATTTTAAATTATTACATATACTACAAAATTCATTAAACAATGTTTTAACTATATTTTTGTTCGGATTCGATACTTTAACAAGAAGAAAAAAACTCAACATTTTTCAAAAACAATCTACCTTTTTCAGAGATATGATGGACGTTGGTCATAGACAAGAGGCTTCAATAGCTAGAAGCTTCCGGTAGAACATGCAAAAAAAGGCAAAAATTATGAGAAAAGAATGAAAAAAATCTTAGATCGTGAAAGAAGAGAGAAGAGTTCAGATTTCATAAACTTTGGCCAGAATGAGAGATAACATGTTAGCTGGAAAAGAGACATAAACATTGAAGGAGAAGAAGATAGAAGAAGAAAAAGAAGAAGAAGAAGAGATAAAAAGTGGCTAGGTTTTTTTTTGCTTCTTCTAAAATTTGTATTTATATGTAAGTTAACTTTCTCGTTCAAATGTAGGTTATTTTGGTTTAGCACAACCCAATTTAACTTCAAATTTAATTTTGAAGGAGCAGACTTCAGGTGAAGTCTTAAAACATCGTACAGATTTCACGTGAAATCTGCAACTTGTATACTTCACATAAAGTTTGGATCATGTAGACTTCACTTGAAGTCTGCATCGTGTAGACTTCACTTGAAGTACTTTGCACAAACCCCTAAACATTGTTGCATCAAAAGTAGACTTCACGTGAAATATGCTTTGAAAGTAGACTACACATGACGTCTATTCCTGTAAATTGTACACTAAACCCTAAGCCACAACCCTTAATTCTAAACTGTAAACCGAATATTAATATGCAAATGTTAGACCAAAAACTTATACTTTTAATTGTATGCACAAGTTACATTTTTTGTTCCAATTCATCGAGATGAATTCTTTCTTCCGACTTTGAAGTTTTCCAAATTTCTTAAAACTTTTTCTTCAACTTCGCCTCTTTTTTTCTAAACGATGGGTTTTGACGATTTTAAACTTCTGAATGTTGAATCTGGTGTGAACTCCGCACTTGAGGGTTTAGATGTTCGGCCTTCTAGAGGACCTTCTAGGGTTTCTAGGTCCTTAGTCGCTCCATCTCGGGACATTGTACTGGTCCCTTCTGAATCTGGTCGCAGAGTTTTGTGACCTGTGAAAAAGGCGAGAGCTAATCCACCATTGAGGATTGGTTCTCCCAGAGGAAGTGGTAGGAGTGGTTATGTGTGTTTTTCTTGTGGAACTGGTAGGGGTACCCCCAACTTTCATTTTACCCATAATCACACCAGTCCTCGTTCAATTTTGGACTTTCAGTTTGAGTGCGCTTGCTTAATGAGCCAGATTAGGACCTCGCTTGAGCACCTTCCCTCCCCGGATCAGATAAAGAACCGTGACAAGTACGAAGAGGTTTCCTATTTGCTGTTCTGGGTTCGTATTGATCTTCTGATTGTCGCTTTACGTTTATTAAATTTTTTCTGATTTCTTAACTGTTGCTTTTCCAATGTCTTTGCAGTTTATCGCTTGCTTGAACAGGATTATGTTAGAACAGGAGAAGTTTGTTGCCAACCCAGAAAGCGGTACTCAGAGGAACTTTTCCACCCGAGTTACTGGCGATTTGTGTCAAGGACGAATTGAAGCTATAGCATGAAAATGTCCTCAAGTTGGTGGAACATAATGCGCCTCTGTCGGAGTCACTTGAATGTGTCGACTCTGATCGGGGCGCCGCCTTCAAATCTGATGAGAAGGCTGGTGACGAGCTTCTGAAGTTGCGATCCAAGTTGGACTCGATGAGGGGGGACTTTGATTCTCGACTCCGTCAGGCTTTGACGGTTGAGAATTCAAGGCCTTCAAGGTTCTTAAAGACCAACTGTGTGATTGTTTTGCCCGAATTGCTGCTCGGTTTAACGATATGGATAGAAACCTTGATGCTTGTTTGTCATATGCCCAATATCTTGGGTTGACAAATGCTTACCAATGTCTGTCCATGCGGGGAGTCAACATCCTTTCTGAGGTCGCCGACTTGATGGCCGCAAAAAGGGACGAGTTTAAGGAACTCGTCAATAAGGAGAGCTTGACGGTGCTGCTTCCGGGAGACTTGGTTGTCCCCATTTTCGAGGTGAGAGAAGCTTCCAACGCTGGTCAAAGTAGACTCCCAGAGGCAGCGTGATTTTCCAGGCTTTGTCGTAATTTTTTTTTTTAATTAATGCTTGGTCTTTTGAAAATTGTACATACTTTTTTGTAATCGGTACTTTTCCTTTGTAAATATATTTCCTATATAAATGAAATATTATTAGTTGTTATAGAGTTTGGTATTTGGTTATGAGTTGTGTAATGAGAATTTGTTAAACAATTGACTTGTTATTTAACGAATTCCAGTTCCCGAAACCCTTTTCTTGTCTTTGCGCGTTGAGTCAAGTTTGATCTTGTTTTATCTTAGGAAAAGAACTTTTTGTTATGCGGCTTTTAAAGCTGAGATTTTAAGACTCGGTTTAAGTTTTTAAGAAGTCTAGAGTCAAAAACTGTATTCGTAAAACTTTGTCTAAGGTATTTCTGATTATCTGCACAGAAATCATGTTGTGTCTTTGTTGAGACTTCCATCTCGTAATTATATACAAAGCTATGCTTTGTCTTTTGACAAGAACTGATCTCATAATTCTGTACGAAACTATATTTTGTTGTTTTGCGTGACTTTAATCTCGGTAAATTTGTACAAAGCTATACTTTGTCTTTTGACAAGAATTAATCTCATAAGTTTGTATGGAACTATGTTCCATCGTTCGTGAGAATTTAATCTTGTTTAATCCGTACAAAGCTATGCTTTGTCTTTTTGTGAGAATTAGACTCTCATCAGTGTTACAAGGATTTAGTCTCGTAACAGTCAAGAACTGTTTTTGGATTTAAATTAGGAGTAAGAATTATATTCCTGTTAATTTTTTTCGAGGTTGTACTCGGTGAGCTTTAAAACTCAACTTTAAAGGTAAGGGCTAGGTATTTATCGGAGATTCTCGAGATTAGACTTGGTAAAGTTTGAGATTTGAACAAGTTTTTTGAGATTAAGCTCGGCGAGATTTTAAGACTCGGGTTAAGGCTAAATTGTGTTTGATTTTGCGAGAATTTATCCCGACTTGTAATCTTAGTGATTATATGGTGTAACCTTTTTTTAAGCCCGGTTAGGGTTTATAAAATTTTTATCTAGTTCTAGCTGGACTCGAAGGCTACCTACGTACCCTGAAGGGATTAAGCCAAGACGTAGTTCTCAATACATAATTAAGTAGAAAGAGATGCATAAAGTAACAAATCTAATTCGCCAAGTTGGGGAGTTTTTAGAAGTAATATCACTTGAAGTTGATGGAGTTCCAACTTCGAGGAAGCAGTGCTCCATCCATAGTGGTGATCTTGTAAACTCGTGGTTTTACGACCTCGTAGATGATGTATAGACCTTCCTAGTTTGCGCCGATTTTCCTAATGTTAAGTTCAGCAGTATTCTCAAACACTTTCCACAGTACGAAATCTCCTACTGTCAAGTGTCGTCCGTGTACTTTTTTTGTAGTGCTTTGCAGCTTGTTGTTGATAGTTTTTCACTCGAAGAAGTGCTTTATTATGGTTTTCTTCTAAGTTGTCAATGCTATTATCCATGCTAAGTTGTCAATGCTAAGTTGCCACAACTATCTTGGTTGGAGCCACTGCTTTCATTTCATGAGAAAGGGAGAATGGAGTTCGTCCGGTCGAGCGTCTAGGTGTAGTTCGATGTGACCACAACACTCCTTCCAACTCGGAAGCCCAACTTCCCTTCTTCTCAGAGAGTCGTTTCTTTAGACCATCAAGAATCTGTTTATTCATGGCCTCAGCTTGTCCATTACCTTGTGTTTTTAGCGGTGGCGATTTGCTCACACGGATATTCCATCTAGCGCAGAAATTTTTGAATTTCATCGAGATGAATTATGATCCGTTCTCTGTCACAATCCCGTAAGGTAGACCATGTCGGTAGATGATAATTTTCCACACGAATTTGATCATGTATTTGTCTTTGATCTGAGAGTAAGCCTCTGATTCGACCCACTTTGATAAATAGTCCATCATGACAAACATGAATCTCTTTTGTCATGATGATGGTAATGGTCCGACTATATCCATTTCCCATCGCATGAATGGATAAGGCATGACTGCTAAGACCAGCTCCTCGGTTGGAGCGTGAAGGATGTGCTCGTGTCTTTGACATTTATCATATTTAGCAGTATATTGAGCACAATCCTTTGCCATAGTCGGCCAATAGTAGCCGAGTGTCCTGATTTTCTGAACAAGTATTTTTCCGCTATTATGGTTTCCACCCGTTCCATCATGTGTCTTTTTGATGATCTCGTCAACCTAAATGCCATGAAAGCAAGTGAGTAATACTTCGTTCGAACTTTGTCGGTAAAGCTTTTTGCCGACTTGGGTGTAAAAGGTGCACTTGGCCTTTAGACGGCAGGCTGCCCATCTATCCTCTGGTGTTTCACTGTCTAGGATGTATACAAAGATCTCGTCTTGCTAATCCACCTTTGGTTTGTCAGTCTGTTCAGCATTTGCCATCTCAGAATCTGACTCCTCTTAAGCGTTATCTATGGCCGAGACGAGTTCAAGGTCTCCTTTTGGTAAGCTTATACTCGGACGATATATACTTTCTACTGGTATTATTTGTCTCTGAATGGGGTCCGTTGTCGATGCAAGAGCTACTAGAGCGCCGGTAGAGGTGTTCTCAGATCTTGAGATTTTGTTGTTTGAATCCTATGTCCTTGATCAGATCCTTAACGACTTTGAGATAAGCTTCAACTCGGACATTCTTCATGTCATAACCTTTGTTAACCTGGTTAATGATGAGTTGGGAGTCACAATGACAATCAATGTCGGTTGCTCCAACTTCCTTGGCTAGCTTTATCCCTATGATTAGTGCTTCGTTCATTGCTTCATTGTTGGAAGCCGAGAATGCAAGTCAGAATGACTATTCTAGGATTTCTTCTGTCGAGCTCTCTAGTCGGATGTCGACTCCTGAGCTGTGCTATGATGAAGATCCATCCACATATATCTTCCATGTTTGAGCTTACGCCAACTCCAGAGGTTCTAGATTAGGGGACAGCTCAATTAAGAAATCGGCTAATACTTGCGACTTTGCACTCGTATGTCCTTTGAATTCAATGTCGTATTCGCTCAAATCAATTGCCTACTTGGTTAATCGCCCTGACTGGTTTGGACTATGCAATATCGTCCGTAGTAGATGATTTTTTAATACTATAACGGTATGAGACTGAAAGTATGGTCGTAACTTCCTTGTCGAAGTGACTATTGCTAGCGCGTGTTTCTCCATAGGTCGGGTATCTGGACTCGTCTCTGCTCAATGACTTGCTTATGTTGAAGATTAGATACTGAGTTCCTCTGTCATCTCGAACTAGTATGCCACTTACAGCTGAGGTAGAAACTATGATGTATAGATACAATGGTTCTCCATGCTCTGGTTTTGCGAGAATTGGCGATGTTGAAAGGTACTCTTTCAACTTGGAGAAAGCCTTTTTGCAAGTCTCATCCCACTTGAATTCTTTGTTTCCCCGCAGCAAATTGTAGAACGGGAGACATTTGTCTGTTAAGCACGATATAAAGCGGTTTAAGGCTGCTATACGACATGTTAGCCTTTGTACTTCTCTCTTATTCTTCAGAGAAGGAAACTCTTCGATTTCCGTGACTTGTTTTGGATTAGCTTTGATTCCTCTTTGAGTGACTATGTACCCGAGGAACTCTCCTAAGGTAACCTCAAAAGTACACTTTGCCGGGTTGAGATTCATCTGATAATCATTCGGTGTTTGGAAACAACGAGTTAAGTGATCGACATGATCTTGTACTTTTAACGACTTGACCAGCATGTTGTCTGTGTATACTTCCGTTGTTTGCCCGAGTTGATTGGCAAACAAATTATTTACTAGCCGCTGATAGGTTGCTCTCGCGTTCTTCAACATGAGTGACCTGAATTTGTAGCAATAAGTTCCTCACTCTGTGATGAACGAGGTTTTTCTATGTCATCAGGATGCATCCGAATCTGATTGTATCCTGAGAAAGCGTCCATAAAAAAGAGAAGTTCGTTCCCTACGGTTGCCTAGATGATTCAGTCAATATTCGGCAACAAGAAGCTGTCTTTAGGACAAGGTTTGTTCAGATCGGTAAAGTCCATGTAGACTCGCCATTTTTCGTTCTTTTTTGGAACAACTACCGGGTTGGCTAGCCATCTGGGATATTGACTTTTGGCGATGGACCTGATTTTAATTAGCTTTCTAACTTCATTGATTACGACATTTGTTCTCACTGGCCTGAGCTTCCTTCTTTTTCTTGACCGACTTTTATGTTGGGTCGACATTCAGCATATGACTTGAAATCGCAGAGTTGATTCCAGGCATATCACTCGATGTCCATGCGGATGTTTTCATATTCTTCTCCAGTAGCTGGATCAACTTGTCTCTGATCGGCTTGCTCAAGTCAATTTTGATGTTAACGCATTTTGACGAGTCCATCAAATCAATATTGATGAGTTTTACAGTTGATTGGTCTGCCTTCTCGGGAGCAGATGGTTTGGATATCGCTTTGCTTCCAACAGTTTCCATGATCATACATGACTTGTTTTGCAATTTCAGCTCGGCGATAAAGCAAGTTCAGGACATCTTCTAATCTCCTTTAAGTGTGTAGACTCCTTCATTTGTTGGGATTTTAACACATTGATGATAGCTTGGTGGAACAACTTTCATTGTGTGTATCCACGGTGTTCCCAGGATCATGTTTTAGATCGGTGGTTTGTCTATAATGAGTAGCTTGATCCATCTCATGATTCCGGTAACTCGGACCGCTAACTTCACTGTTCCTATTACATTGATTGTGCTTCCATTATACGCAGTCAAAGTCCTATCCACAAGTTTCAACTGAACGTCTAGCAGTGCCATTTTATCCAAAGTCTCTTTGAATATCAGATCTACTATACTCCCAGTGTCGATGAGAATTTCTGAGACATCACAATCGGCAACTCGGAGTTTGACGACTATGGGATCATTGTACGGAAATCTAACTCCTTTAATATCTTTGGTGGTGAATGTTATCGCCGAATCCACTACGTGCATACACTCCCCTAGGGGTTCCTGGTTGACTAAAGCAGCAATTCTTCGTGCGTATTTCTTTATCGAACGGATGGTGTCATCACAGAACTGTAGTCCACCCATGATTACACCAACAACGACTCGTGGGTCTCTGGACTCATCGTTGTCCCTGACTGGTTTTTGTCGCTTTGCTACCTCCGAAGTATTGTTCTTTGGGTTTGCTGTCGTGAAAGTGGATTCTCACAGCTCGGCTTCTTTCCACTTTTGTGCTTTAAACTTTTAAGCTTCTTCTTCAGAAACTTTCAATTCTCCATTGTTGAATTTCATGGCAAGGAATTTTTGCAACTATTTTCACTTCGAGGTTAAATGATCCGCTTTTTATGGAACTCACAGTATTCGTTCCGATTGTAGGTGTTGTTGAATGACCTACCACAGTGGCTACTATTTTCCCCGACTTGAAAAGTTGTTGCCAAGTTTGCCTTTTCTCTACTGTGCTGTCTCAGCTCATAGTGCCTTTCTCTAGGCTCTTTTGTTGCCGAGTTGCGCTGCACATCTTGATTTTGTAACAGGATTTGTTTCTTCTCTATGTAATCTGCGTGTCTTACTGCTCTGCAAAGAGGATCCGAGATTGTATTGGGCCTATTTAAGATAAGGTCCTGTTTGAGTGCTTCGTATGTCACCATTCCAGTTTGGAGAGCTTCAATAGCCATGTCGTTGCTGACTTTAGCTTTTGTTAGGATCTTCTTGAAGCGTCCGAGGTATGACTCCAGGGATTCGTCAAAATCTTGTCTTAAGGATCTCAACTCAACTGTTGAGGTATCATGGTTGACAAATAAGGCATATTGCTTCATAAACAACTCGGCGAGTTGGTTGAAGCTTTTAATTGACCCGGCTGGAAATTTGATAAACTAGACCAAGGCGTCACCGGTCAAATTTTTAGCAAAATGCTGATAGTAAGCTGCGTCTTCATTGTCCATGGTGTAATTTGCCCCGTTTATCATGACGTTGAAGGCGCTCATAAATTTCACAGGATCTATGTTCCCATCGTAAGAAGGGCATCAAACTCGTAACCCTCTATTCACCGATACTCTACATAATCTTGGTGCGAATGGAAAGTTTTGCACCTGAGCTAGGATCCTTCCTATCTCGGGTGCCGAGCTGGTAGCTTGATATAATTTTAACCTCATGTCGCCCATCATCTTCAATACAGTCACAGTATCTAGAGTTGATGGGGCATGTTGTCCAGGTATGCTCTGCATTGTAGAGTGATCTTGTACCAAGGTGTTCACAGGCTGTAGATTCGGTATTCCTTTGAATAAGTATCTTTGAACGCTGGACAATGCTTCTCTGCATGGCCTATTAACCTGTCTAGTCGGGAGATTACTCTCATTCAAAAGAGATTTGAGCCTCTCGAATCTTTCTGTGTTTCTCCAGTCGGAAGCCTTGTGTTGTGCAATCAGGTTGTGCACTAGGGTCCCGAGTGTCGGTGATCCCGGTGGTGGTGGTGGAAGATCAGTATCTTTACGAGTTTCTTGTCGGTTCTCCTTCTGAGTCTGATTTGAATTCAGAGTTGAACCGTTTATCAGATCAACATGCTCTTGAGGGTGAGAATCCCTCTGTTCTAGTGAGCTGACGCTGGTTGTGCCTTCAACCATCCTTCTTTTCTCAGAACTTTTCTCTTGCTTGTGTGAAGATGTCTTTTGATATCTTCCCCACAGACAGCGGCAACTGTTGGAACCGGTTCTGGTACAAGTAGTACTTAGAGTCAAGGTTCCTGATCAAAAGAGTGGGAGAGAATGGACAGGACACTTGTGAGTTTGATTGGAGAAAAAGTAGTTAACTAAAGCGAGTAAAGATGATTGCCGACTTGATGTTCTTATTAGATTCGAGTATGCTAAAAAGCGGATCCTTTTTTCAAAGGATTGTGCCTCTATTTATAGTTCATAGAGGTGGTTACATATGTAGAAAATAAAGGAAGATTTAAAATTGTTTAGATAAAATTGAATATGTTAATATTCGTGCTAGATTTATGGAAATTTTCCATGTCGGACAGGAAAATTTCTATTTCTTTGTTTTGCTCACGTGTCATGCGACTTCTCTTCTGGTTCGAAGAACCTTCTGAGAAGAGACTTTTGCTAAGTCGAATATGTTATCAGACTTGCAGACTTAGTGCTTACAACTGGGTTGTTCTTTTGTATTCCACCCGTTATTTTCAGTGGAAAGAAGTAGGATCTCGAATCCACCTCCAACAGATATTATAATTTTTGTTCTTGTTTTATTTTTACAATTGTATATTGGAATCATCGTATCTTTTACTTATATTTAAAAAACTTTTTTATTGTTAAATTTAAAATATGGAACAATCATTTTGGAATTGTATATTAAGATATATTTTAAAAAATAAGAAGAATGCACCGTATAAATCATTACTTATATATTTCAGTTTACCTAAATCCTTGTGATTTTGAAATATGAAACTATTGTTATAATAGGATTACATTTTCATCAAGTAGGACTGCAGGAGAAAGTTTATTCCATATTATAATGGCATAAAAATTTCTTATCATTATTACATATATATATAATGATAATAATCATATTAATAATAATAAAATAAAATAGTGATATATTTAATTTTAACTATTAATCTCTATCTTGAATTCATTGAGTGTAAATGAAAAATACAAGGTTTAATAAGGTAATAAATTTTTTGATGGGAGTTGTAGTGAGTTCATTCAATGTAAATTTATTTTTTTAACATTTACAAAAATGAGAAGAGAGTGTTAAAAAGAGGAGAGAGTGTAAAAAGAGGAGAGAGAGTAAAAAATAGAGAAGTGTGAGTAAAATGAGGAGAGAGAGTAAAAAGAGGAGAGAAAGTAAAAAAAGAAGAAAGAGTAAAAACGAGAAGAGCGATAAAAAATAAGGAGAGAGAGTAAAAAAAGAAGAAAAAGTAAAAAAAAAGAGTAAAAAAGAGGAGAGATAGTAAAAAAGATGAGTGAGAGTAAAAAGAGGAGAGAGAGTAAAAAATAGGGAAGAGAGTAAAAAAGATGAGTGAGAATAAGAATAAGGAGAAAAAGTAAAAAAAGTGGAGAAAAGTAAAAAAGAGAAGAAAAAGTTAAACGAGAAGTAAAAGTGGAGAGAAAGTAAAAAAGAGAAGAGACAATAAAAAAAAAGAGATAGAGTAAAAAATGAGAGAGTGTAAAAACATGAGAGATTAGTAAAAAAAAAGGAGTAACAAGTAAAAAAGAGGAAAGAGAGTAAAAAGAGAAGAGAGTAGAAAAAGAGTGAGAGTAAAAAAGATGAGTGAGAATAAAAAAGAGGAGAGAGTATAAAATATGAAAAATTAAGAGAGAACAAAAAGGGTATTTTAGTCTTTTTAATTTTTATGAACTGCATCTAAATTCAATTGCTTTTTCTAAATGCATTTAGAAATTTTTAAAATTTGAACTAAAGACATCTCTAATGGTACTCTAAATCCCACTCTAAATTTTAAATTTTTAGATAAAAATGTCTTTAATATTATTCTATTTATTGCTTTAAAAATAGAAATGTCTATATTTTACTCTAAATTTGGAGGACTCTATTTTTATTCTCTATTTTTTATTGTATAATTTTTTTTTGCAAAATAGTCCTTTAATTTTTAGTGTATTATTATTTTATACCTAAATAAATTTATATGATCAAAATATACATAATAAAAAATTTAAATAATTTTGTTTATGTGATGTAATGAAATTTTATTTTAAATAAATTATGATTTTTACTAATTCTGTTATCACTATCTAATATGAAATGGGTAAAATATGTTGATTTGTAAAGTAAAGATATACTTTAGAAATTATTAGTGAAATAGTAAAATAAAATATAACTAAAAAATTTATTTACAGCAAAGAATAGAGTAAACCATTGAAGCAAACCCTTCTTTATATTTAGAGAACTCTATTTTTAGAAGAAAAAATATAGTAAACCATTAGAGATTATCTAAGTTGAGATGCTCCATCTAGCAGGATGATGGACAATTATGTAGTTAAACAAACAACAATTGACATCTCCATTCAGATGGAGCAATTGTACAAAGAAACAAACATGCGTATTATTAAACATTATTTAGTTTTGAATTAGAAAAATTGTCAATTAAACATTTAACTTACAAAATCTGGTTGATTACACACTCCGAACCTGGTTAATTAAACTACTAATTTAGAGTTAACCAAAAAAATATTGAATTTTGCGTTGACTCGGCCAATTGAACATTCCGAAATCCTAAATTTATGATTTCTCTAAATACGAAAGCCAAATCGGTTTTTGAAAGTTCAATTTAGTTCTTATCTTCATTTTAGTGAACCCCTAAACTTGATTTTCTCTTTTCTTTCAAGAATGACCTAAAATTTGAGCTTCAAACTTATGGACATATGTGTGAAAGAAGCTCAAATTTGATCTCATTCTCGAAAGAATGGAGAAAATCAAATTAAGGATTCATTAAAATGAAGATAAGAACTGAATAGAACTTCCAAAAATCGATTTGGTTTTCAAATTTAGAGAAATTATAAATTTAGGATTTTCGGAATGTTCAATTGGCCGAGTCAACGCAAAATTTAGTGTCTTTTCTATGGTCAACTGTAAATTAATGTTTTAATTGACCAGGTCCGAAGAGTGTAGTTAAATCAACCAGATTTTGTAAGTTGAATGTTTAATTAACAGTTTTCCGTTTTGAATTCTAGTATCAGATGAAAGCTGAGTTGAAATGATTAAAATTGGATATATCAGATGTCATATTTAAATATCGGTTTCAATAAAGAACCGTTGAGCTAAAGTTGATGAACTAAATTATTACAGATATTCAGCTGAATTTCATGGATCTGTTAGAATAATTATCAAATCAGGATGGACAAAGACTACTTTTCAAACTCATCTTTTGAATTAAGTTTATCTATTTTGTATTTAACGACAATATATTAGTTAGCGATTTATTACGTTTAGTCAATGAATATTATTATTTTTAAAAGTCAGAAAATTTCCATGCAGATGACTAACCATATGAGATTTGTTAGAATGTCACTCTCTAAAAAACCCTCTAACTCAAGAAATGTCCTGGCTTAAGTAAAAGACTAAAAGTTGAGATTATCGTAGTTGTAAAACTCTGGCATTCACCTGTTAATGTGACTAGATTTTAATTATTAAAAAAAACATATGTATTCCATATTATAATAATTTGCATTAACAAAAACAAAACATATTTATTGTACGATATAGATTGAGTGGTATATCGGCGGGTCGGAAAAACATATTGTTGTGTGATCCTACATATTCAAGGGAAGAAGAAAAAGAGATTAAAAGGAAAAAACCATTAAGATGGATATTCGTAGTGATGATTCAACGAAACTCATAATGATGTGGTTTATGAGGATGCTGTTGTTTTCTATGGTGGTCGAGTCGAATGCTCAGTTGTCGGAGAATTACTACGCCTTGACATGTCCTAACGTCGAGCTCATCATTCAGCAGGCGGTTACTACAAAGTTCCAACAAACTTTCACGACGGCTCCGGCAACGTTAAGGATGTTCTTCCATGACTGCTTCGTTGACGTAATTACATAATGATGGATGCTTGTTAAAGTTTGCTTTGGTGTTTTTTCTTTTCTTTTTCAAGTTGTAAATCATTTGGTTGGTGATTATAGGGTTGCGATGCTTCTGTGTTGATAGCATCTGAGAATGAAGACGCGGAGAAGGACGCGCCGGACAATAAATCTCTTGCCGGAGATGGATTTGATACTGTGATTAAAGCTAAAACCGCTATAGAAGCCCAATGTCCTGGTGTTGTATCATGTGCAGATGTACTGGCTCTCGCCGCAAGAGACGTCGTCGTCCTTGTAAGTCATCTGCTCCGAACTCGTTGACTTTGATTACATTTGTTTGGCGAAGTAAAAGTCACGTTAAACTGTGTGATGATATGGCAGGCTGGAGGGCAAGGTTTTACGGTGGAGCTAGGTAGACGTGACGGACTCGTGTCAAGTGCTTCTAGAGTGACTGGGAAGTTACCTGGACCAGAGCTTGACGTGAAAGGTCTAGTCGAGAACTTCGCTAGTAACGGGCTTTCCCTAACCGACATGATTGCTCTCTCGGGTGCACATACCATTGGATTCTCTCACTGTGACCGTTTCGCCAACCGGCTTTACAATTACTCAACGTTCATGCCCATAGATCCTACGCTCGACCCAACCTACGCACAGCAACTGATGCAAACCTGCTCTCGTGACAATCCCGACCCTGACATCGCCGTTAGCCTGGATCTGACCACCCCAAATGCCTTCGACAATCAATACTTCCAGAACCTCGTGGCTCGAAAAGGCCTTTTCACCTCTGATCAAGCTCTGTTCAACGATCCATCAACTCAGGCCACGGTTTTCAGGTTTGCAAACAACGCTAAACAATTTAACGACGCTTTCAGCTCTGCTATGAGGAAGCTCGGCCGCGTTGGAGTTAAGGTAGGGAACCAAGGAGAGATCCGAAGGGACTGCTCTGCTTTTAACTAGCTTTAAGCTTGCTATATTATAAAGCCATCATCCAACAATGGAGCTGTCATAATGAAGGTGTAAAACTATTTGAGACTCGGGATTACTCATTCCAAACACTTAGTTAATAATGCCAATAAATTTTATTCTTCATCTGGAATTTCTACAAATCTATCTGTAAATCTACTATGGTGCCGCGGATATGAAAACAAAAAATATATAAATCAAACACAAAATTGACCATTCACAACAACAACAACAAAATCGATACAGTAACAAAACCATCTGTACCGGAGAATCGAAGAGAAAACCAAAGAATAAGAAACTGCGTTCGATCATAAATATAGAAACTGATAGATCTCAGGTGCGGGTCCTGCCGTAGAGATGACTGTAGACTGGCTTGGTACGACGCACAAGAATCATACTTAAGATGCAAGCGATGATGCAGAATCCAGACATTATGAGAGACGTCAAAAAGTAACATATAGAACCATCACATCTAAGGGCATCATCTGGATCAAACAGAGAGCCATGTGCTTGCCGTTCTGCTTCGCGGTCATAGATGGTACTCGCAATCATACCCGAGAACACAAGGGATCCAGCTGGGTTTGCTAGTGTCAGGAAATTGTATAAAGCTCCAAACTTTTTCAGACCAAAGAGCTCGGAGGCAGTAGCTGGGACAATAGCCCAGTGGGCACCGTACCCGAGCCCAATCAAGAGCGTGCCAATGTACATGGCTCCGGGCCATCCGTACGCAAAGAAAATGTGTCCCACAGACATTACTAGTTGGGCCACTGCCATTGCTACCGGCCTTGGGTACGCGTAGTCCCTGCACATCATTTCAATCAAAATCAGAACAGAGCACAATAATTAGAGATGAAATCCACAGAGCATAGGACTAAAAAATTTGGGCATTCTGAGAGATAAACCTGACAATGAGCTCGGAGAAATAACCACCGCCTATCCGTCCAAGGAAATTCCAAATGCTAATCATAGACACAAGCACATGAGTGTTATTATAACCAAGAGACTGACTCATCTGACCAAGGTTGTCAATAACTGTCAAACCAGATCCAGAACCAAGCAGCAGAGAGAAGAATATGAGCCAGAAGTCGGCCTTCACTAGTGCCTGCGTTAGAGTAAAATCTTCCCCTCTGTGCGGCCCTCTTCCTCTCTTCACCCGAACCGCCCCCTTTGCAGCTGCTTGCATTAGCTGTGCTTGCAATTGCGCAATTCTCTTATGTCTCTCTGATGCAGGAAGCAAGTCTACATCTTTTGGTTTCTCATCTTCCACTTCACTCAAGATTAGGTCAGGCGTCTGCTGTCCTGGTTCTTGGTCTTCTCGTTTTGGAACAAGAGGTTCTTCTATTGTATCGTCAGGATCATTTGTCTCTGTGAAGAAACTTGTCATGATTGGAACCAAGATTGGCACAAGAAGAATGACAAACAATACAATGGTGAACACGGTGATGATATCGTGGCTAACAACAACCAGATCTTGAATAAGCATAACGGCCATGAGATAGGCAGCGAGCAGAATACAGACACCATAGATAAAAGTAAAGCTGGCTCCATCGCTAGGACGGATCTGCTTGTGACCACCAACGGGTCTGATGACAAACATGAGGGTAACAACGACAACCGCAGGCGCAACAGCGACCATGAAAATTAGAGAAGCGGGGTCAGGTGAGTGGAGCATTGTATATATCTGAGAGAGGATCGCACCACCTAGCCCAGCAAACCCCTTGAGGATACCAACCACTGGACCTCGGCTCTTGGGGAAGTTATGAACACCAGATACTAATGCTCCAGTATTGAAGTAGGTTTCGCCATTGTTCCCAACGAATATGAGAATACACATCTGATCAACAAACAAGAAGAGGTAGTGTCAGCACAGAATATACTAATTCTATGATAAACTTGAATCAGATCCTTTTTTCTCATATATTCTCAAACACTTTTCACCAGTAAATCAGCCAATATCGCAGGTAAAGCCAACAAATTTACCAGAAACGTAAGAAAGCAGAATAAAAGATGAAGAGAACAGCAAAAAAGTTGAATCTGATCATTTATTTGACAGCGACGCTTTGAAACCAAACGACCTTAAAAACAAACTTTGTCAGAGAATCTCATACACATAATTGTAATCGGATTTGGATAGAAAGACTCCAACTTTTCTTAATACAGAGAATCTAACACCCAATAGATGAATCTAAAGGACAACAAGATCAAAGAAAGAAAGAATGAAAGAAAGAAAGAAGGAAAAAAAGAAAGAAAGAAATACTCACAGCCCATAGCGGTAGAATCGGTGCTCGGCCAGTGACGATAAGCCAAACCCATCCGTAACCGATTAAGTTTTGAACAGCGCCGACGAGAAGAGCGGCCCAGAGAGGTAAGATCTCTGAGAGAGTCCCGGCGAGGAATCCAACACTGTCACCGAGATCTTTGGCGACTCCAAGTCTGGCAAGCTCCTTCTGGTTGTAGTTAAGAGAGCTTTTGATCACTGGAGAAATGCTTCCAAACAAATAACCGATACCAGCGCAAGATTGTATCCACATGGCGGCCACAAAGACGAGCCATCTATTGTTTATGAAAGACACAAACTTTTCTCGCGTAGTCGTCGCCATTAAGAACGACGTGCCTTTGGAGTTTCCTTTATTTCTCACAGGCACGGGAAATCCCAGGAAGAATCAGATCACAGAACGATAGGCAAAATATGAGAAGTCTTCTGGTTTTTTCCTTCTTTTTTTGGTTCGTTTTGGGACCTGTCTGTCTCTGACACGATTTTAGCCTTTATATGGACGATAATCTGTAATAGAGGAGGATTACTTGTACAAATAAAGATAAGATTACTGTTTTGTTCGTTACTATAAGGTAAATACATAATAGTTGATGATTAAAATAAAACATTGTTTTAATAACCAAACAAATATTAAAAGGATCTCGTTATTGTCTAATTCTAAACAGATTGTATCATCATTATTATTAATATGAAATTGTGTTGAGTAATTATCACAATTTCAGAAATTGAGATGAGGTACAACAAAAGTAATAAAGATGATACTTCCCAATATTTGAATATATAATAGAATTGAAATATCGTGAGGAAGACGTATACAACTTGTAGAACTGAAGGATTGTGGATGATGTAAAAATAGTTGAGAGATTGTTCACTATTCTTAAATGACTTTTGCGTGTCCGCTATCTTGCACCCGTCCACTTCACTTGTTTTTAATTAAGGTTTATTGCCCTTTACAGCTATTCAACATTAGGATTTAAAAACACATTTGTTTCTTCATTATAAGATTTATTAAAAAAAAACGAAAGTACAGTGTTGTTAACTAGATTTTACTCACCAGTCTTTGCTGAACTACAGCGACTTTTTATATCATTTAATTTTAAATCATGTTGAATAATCAGATAAAATTTTGTTGCTAGGATCAGCTGGAGCTAGCAGATCATTACAACAACCAAACGAATAGACTCAATCTTTACCAACTACTATAATAATATGTCACTGAAAATGATATTTTTTTTTTAAAGTATGCTTTACAAAACCCACACTACTTGAATTCAATCTTATTCACAATTATTTCTTCGTACGAAGATTTGAGGAATTAGAAACGAGGTAAATGTGTGAAATAATGTCGGTTTCATACAGTTGGCACAGTATTTATTTGCTTATAACTGGCTTATCTTTTCACCAAAAACGAAAATCCAATTAAAATAATAACTAGGATTATACCCACGTTATAGCGTGAAATTTGATTGTTTTTTTAACTCGTGTTCATTTGATTCTTAGATCCGTTAGACATTATTTTCTAGATGTTGTTCTAGTGGACCAAAACCCGAACCGGAATCAATCCGAATTAGAAGAATCAAATATGAATCAAACTCGACAAAATGTCCCAATGTCCGTAACTAAATCAAGAACCTAACTCTAGAGAAATTTTAATTAAATCTTTATTTATTTTAGATTTTCAGATAAAAGTACTCAAACTCAAACTCGATCTCTACCAAAGCGAACTCGATCTGAAAAATGAAAATAACCGAATAATTGTTATATCAAAAGAGTCAAAAACCAAATTAGAAGAATCAAACCCGACAAAATACCATGAGTGCTAGATCTATATATTCGAAAAACCGAATCCAAACCTGAACCGGAACCGAATAAAAAATCGAATTTGTACCCATATATTTTAATTTACTTTTAATACTTTTAGAGTTTTTTCTAATTTATTTATGTTAATTTCAAAATATTATATAAAAGTTTATAACAAAAGTCATCGTATGCCTATTTTTAAGGTTAGTTATGAATCATAAATTAAATTTATCCTAAAAAAATTAAAATTAATTTTTTTTATTTTTTTTGTTAATTTTAAAATTTTATATAAAAGTTTATAACCAAAATCACCTTAGACCTATTTTAAAAATAGTTATGAATCATAAGTTAAATTTATCCTAAAGCTTATAGCACAATCAATATAAAAGTGTCTCTCGCTCTAATATACAAGATGTGTTTTTTTTTTCACCTTGCATCTATTTTTTAGTGATAAGATATTACAAAAAGGCACAATATTACATATAAACTCAATTGTAATAGTTATGCATAATGCTAAAAAATTCAAGGTACGTGTCTCGCAATAAAAATGAGTAAGTGCATGCTATTCCATCAACCTCTATCATATAAGAACTAATTTACGATAAAATCTTCATCGCCAAATAAACGATCTTCACAACAAAACTGTTTATTCATCTGTTATATGACTAATCTGGATAAAGGAAACAAACATCACTCAATCAATTTCATCTCGTTATTAGGACTTTCAACAATCACAAGTAAAAATAGATTGATTAAAATACAAAGTCTAACATACTGAAACTCTGAAAACAAAAAAAAACGATTAAAAGATAATTAAGATGAACATAGGGAAGAAGCTATAACACTTCATGAAAGGCACAATCAACCCAAAAGGCAGCTTGAGATTATAATATGTTAAACCGCACCAGATCGAAACAGTAAACTAGACATGATCGGTAAGCAAAAGTATTGAACACGGAACTAACCGTTGTTCGTAATGAAATGACCAATGCCAGAGGAGAACTAGTCTACCTAAGAAACGAAAGATACCAGAAGCTGAAACTCTAACTTTGATCGATCTAATCAAACTGAAAATTACAAACCCTAAACAGAAAATAATCTACATCGACGGTCGAAACTAGCTTAAATGAAAACTAACTGAATGATACTTAAGCTTAACAAGGGATAAAAAAGATTATTTTTTTGGGAATTGATTTTTCATGGAAGAGGGAGATAAGAATCAATGAAAGCAAAACACAGATGCGAAGATGAGAGCTTCATTTGGACACTCTAAGCAAGCCCACGCCTTGGAAAGCCTAGAGATGGAGGACTCGTTCTAGAAGCTCACCACCGAAGTTGCAGAAGAAATCCTCATCACTAATTCCTCACGTGTCGGATATAATAACACCTCCAGCATCTGAGATCTCCATGAAAATCGACTAACCAATATATATAAGAGAAAGGAAAAGACACTAGCAAGGATCCTTTTTCCGGTGACAATGAGAGCCACCGCCAGCCGGAACAAATATCAAAGTTTTGTTGAGTCGACGACTTGATCTTTCTCGAGAGAGTTAATAATGTATGGTTGTGTCATTTGAAGCTCATGAATTCACAACTAACCTGTTCAAAGTTAAACTGTTTTGTACGAAAGTTTCTATGTTTTTGGTTTTACGTTGTTCTTGAGGTTTTAAACGAATAATAAGTGACGAGAACTCTGAGTGACTTAATGTAGTGCTTATATCTATACTTTTAATGGAGTTAAGAATTTGTCAAAGGAAAAAAATAACTTAGTCTGTGGGTTATACTAGGTCTAACTAAGTCGCTCAGTTAAAGCCTATTGTCAAAAGAAGATAAACTAAAGTCTATGAAAGAAGAAACACTTTGAAAATTAAATTCCAGCTGAGCAAAGTAGAGCGCGCAAAATGTTAATGAGAACAAGTTTGCTTGAGCAAGGTCGATGGAGGAGAGAGAAATATTGTTTGAGCTCGTTACCTATAAAATGCACGTCCAAAGAAAAGAGAGACAACAAAAAAAACCTTAATCCAAGCTCGTTTTGTAATCGAACATTATCAAAAAAAAATCCAATCCTTTGACTTCTTTCAATCCTTGTCTAGCTAGTTAAGATCTCACTTTAATTTGGTTGATAGACTCTACATCTTCAATTTGGCACCCACCGTGGAGCTAGATTCATAAAGAAACCAATAGCTAGGATTTAGAGATATGATTGATGACGATTGTGATGGTATCGATCCACCCAGATTGACACAAAATGAGAAGGTTTTACTCTGCCATGAGCTAGAGGGCAGTTCGGCGGGGAAAACTGGTGAACTAGTCGATGACAAAGCCTAAGTAACCTACCAGGGGTAAAACCACTGAATTGTGGAACTCTGTAATGCGGTAGATGGTTTGACCAAACAAAACCGCCAAAACAAGGCAAGGATCAGAAGGCTAATGGCTTAGTTAAATCAAAAAGAGCAAATGCTCCGTGAGTAGATCGTGCAATTGCGAGATACAACATCACCAGCTCCCCTGTTCAAAAGCAATCCCACTTGCACCCAAATCTCCCAATGTTAGTAGCTCACCTCGAGGAATCCTAAGGGCAATATCTCCCATGGTAGCTGAACACGCAGAGCAAAGTAGGATAACATGGACAAATTTTTTGGCGTCAGAGCCTTAATCAAAAAATGAGAATTAGGCTCGATTTGTGAGCGAAAGCCAAGATCGATATGCGAGTAGAAATGGTGATTGATCTCCAAACAAAATCAAGCGAACATTGATGAAGTTCGTGAGTTGAGAAAGTTGCTTGCCCGTGAAAAAATCAAGTGCCAAAACCTATAAACATAAGTAAGGTCAATACCAACAAATCATGCATAACTCAATGACGAAGTGCATGCATGTCAATAATGTCGAAATGAAAGAACGCCACAAGATGGTATTTTGCACTCAAACGGCGTATAATATTATGAGATCTCAATTGCATAAGTAGTGACATTGTTCCTTAAAATAAATCGTGTGGTAGAGAAAGCTCGCCACACCCCATTTACGAGAAGGATAATCGATGCCCAAATCCGAAATATCAGAAAAGATCAAATTTCCTTAGTGTAGCGGTGATACTGACCCATTTCACACTTGAAAACATTTTGCTTAGCCGCAAATCAAGCTCATATCAAAGACAAGAAAAAGGATGCGAACTATATTCATTTCTTTTCAGAGAACCTCATCGCACCCACACTGGACTAGTTTTCTACCCTTCTAGAAAGTTTGATAGATGGGTTCAAACAACTTGTTGATGTTTTCTTTCAGCACTATTCTATATTCATGGAAAGAAAATGAGACTTCAACACTCTTTTGAACTTGACACAGTTCAAGTTCGAACTATTGTGAGATTATGTAGCTAGATACCAAAAAATGAGATCGCGATGCGCCAACATAACCGTAAAATGGCTTTAGTCACCATGCAAAGAGGAATATGGCAATCAGATACTTTTTGCCAAAATCTAATTATCCGACCTCCAAACAAACTTGGTGACACGCTTCACTATGCAAATTGTGCCAATTGGGAGGACAAGAAAACATTAAGTATGAGTTAAGGAGGATAAAATAAAGAAACCAAGCTGGTTGGAAATTAAAAAAACGAGTAGAAAGAGGAAAAATCAATTATTTTTGTGCAAGAGAAACTCTTCACAACCAAAGAGGAAGAACAAAGATAATGAAATTTTTTACGATTACCATGAGGAAAAAAGTCACTCCTAAAAGGAGTGCGAGTGGTAAATTGGTTGAAAGAACAGGGGAAATGGATAGAAGGAATGGGGAAAATCTAGGAAGAAAAACCAGATTGTCCAAAACGTGGTAGGAGTTTAGAGAGACAAGATCCAGAGAAGGAGTGAGGGTAGTCAAAATCACAAACTCCTTTAATACAAAAAGCTGAGAACTGACTTTATTAATGAAGGATACAAATTGTTTTGAGACTCCATAAACGCTATAAAAGCCCATCAACGCAAAGTAGAATCATAGGAAAGGAACTTGTTGCATATAATATTCGGACCATATCACAATATGACACCCAAGGAAAGTGAGACTTTAACCCTCGACAAGACTCATGAAGATGCTCTAGTCGTTATCCTCAAGGTGAGAGGTTTTGAGCTCTCCTGCATAATAATATACACAGAGAGCTAAATCGACCTCTTATTTATGATGTGTATAAAAGAATGAGCTTCAGACTTGACAAACTCAATGGTGGAAAAACATCTTTAATCAGTTTGTTTACTGATATGACAATGTCTTTGGGAACCATTCAGCTCCCAGTCATTACCAATGGAGTTTGAAAAGTTGTAAACTTTGTCTTAATAGACAAACCAGCAATTTTCAATGCAATACTTGGGAGGCAATGGATCTACTATTAAAGTAATACCTTCCAGGCTAAAAGCAAGAGTAACGTATTAGAGAATGTGAATAAGATATTTTGCGGACAAATTGGAGACTCAATGAAAGTATACATTGGTGATATACTAGTAAGGCTATGCATGCCAAGGACAACGTCGCACAGTTAAAAAGTTGTTTTGTCATTCTAATAAGTAAACTAAATCTAGTCAAGTGTTTGTTCGGATATCCTCTGGAGAATTCCAAAGATACCTCGTTATGGAAATATGGATTGAATCTAATGCAAGGCAAATTGACACATCTTTAAAGATGTCATCTCTAAAAAATACACACGAAGTCCAAAAGTTGAGCAATTGAAAGCTTATCTCACCGAACCTCCTGTCTTGGCCAATCAGGTCGAAGTTGAACCCCCTGTTTTTCGACTATGTTCAATCCTTGTTTAGCCAGTTAAGAATTCACTTTAACTAACTACGTAAAAGCTTAATCTCCATTAAGATATATAAGTAGCCCGATCAAAGCGTATGAGCCACAACAAAAAAAAGCGGTATAAATATGCTCATAGAAGGAAACAAAATAAAAGCAATTCAACGACCTAAATCCATAAGAAAAGTATTGCCAAAGATAAAAGGTGTCTAGAACAAGAAATAGAAACAAAAATGAAATGAGGAGTAAGAACACAAGGTTCCCAAATACAACAAAATATAATACAAAATGACATTCAAAAAGAGGAAAAAATAGTTTACTTGGCTACCTTCTAGGTCTCTGCTTGGGTACTAGTCAAATTTTGGGACCCGATCATTTAAACATGTATCTCCACACAAGAAGTAAGCAGCTGTGAAACCAACATGAACAGCCTGGTCTAGCCACTAACATGAAGAGCAGGAAGTTCGTTTACCAGCACAAAGTGGAGACCAATGGCGTCAAGCTCTATATCACGAACAACTGCAACAACAAGATTAGCACCAACATTTGGAAGGTGGGGTGCTTCATACTCCAAGACCTCCTTTGTAGTGCAAGGCAGTTGCACGAAGGGGAGATCTGCAAAGACAAAGTCAAGTTCATAAGTAAAAAGAGCTTGATGCACCTTCATTTTTAATTGCAATTTCTTTTCCTCCTTTATGATGGTGACCTTTGTTGCATATATCATTTGACGAAGTTCTTGGATGAGGTAGAAGTTGACCTCATACTTATGAAATTTGCAATCATGCACCCAATCCTACTTTTTCTAATCCCATTTCACTTTGATTTTGGATAATCAACATTGAGATGCCTCACCATGTTTTGCATATCTTGTTCCTTTGAACGCTCGAGTTCGCAAAGTTTGGCATCAAGCTTAGACAAGCAGTTCTAGGTCTTAAGCATTTCCATCTCGGGCAGTCTAATCTAATACGTTGGTTTTCTCCCTTTCAAGAGAAACAATCTGAAACACGTAATGAAGCCTCATATCCTCAAATTTTTTGTGGAGTTGCTCACATTGCTGTTCGATCTTGTCGCTTGAGAATTCCTTAAACGCCGAATCACAAAGACAACTCTCGAGGAAACTCGATATCTTGATGTAGTTAAAAAAATTTCCTAAAAAAGAGATGGTCATTGAATATGCCAAACAATATAGAGGATAACTAGATTAAAGATAAATACTTACCTAAGCATGACATTGCATATAGGATAAAAAGTAGTCATTTGCTGGCATCTCGTCCACAAGAACCCAAGGCGCATTAAGATCACTAAAGTGACTGAAAAGTTATGCCGCTTGA
Source organism: Lepidium aucheri (assembly GCA_900406435.1). Classification (NCBI taxonomy): domain Eukaryota; kingdom Viridiplantae; phylum Streptophyta; class Magnoliopsida; order Brassicales; family Brassicaceae; genus Lepidium; species Lepidium aucheri. Next base: position 32,313 of record OVBA01000660.1, on the reverse strand, counting down.
GATGGCATGTTGAGGTTGGAATGAAACTAAAAACTATCCAACAAAGAGGTAGGAGATGCAATACGACTTTTAGTACTCAAAAATTAGACGAAACTAGAAACAAGCTTACCACCTTTCAACGCAACATATACCATCGAAGTAGCCAGGGGGCAGAGCTCATGGTAATAGGATTGAGGCAAGGAAAATTAAGCAAAGGCTCAACTTTGAAGCCATCAGCAGAAAACTCAATGTGAGCAAGAGTCATCAAGGTAGTGACCCCTAAAGTGAAGTCCTTGGAGATTTCAAAGAGTTCACTAGGGTATTTAGAGGCGAAGTCCCCAGAGACTTAGGTGAGTTTGCGGCCACAATATCATCAGCCTTCCCCAAAGTAATGGTGAATGCTAGAGCTCGGAAAAAACATTCAATCGGCATGATTTCCAAAATAGGTTCAGCAAAAGTATAAATTTGGTTGCCTTTGGATTTAGATAAACTGGAAGCCTCAAGGATAAATGAGCTTGGTGGAATAAATTAGCTAAAACTAAAAAATAAAAATAAGCCTACTAGAAGCGAAATGAAATAACCAACAAAATTTGTAGTAAAAATTGAAGTTTAGAAGTAAAGAAAACTCATGAGAAACAACAAAAGAGTTTTGATCACTATGAACGGGCTCATAGCTTGATGAATGTGCTCAAAGGTAAATGTAGACCAAATGGCATGCCCACTATGCAGCCGAATTAAAGATTAAGAAGATTAATTGTAAGGAAATACTAAGAGAGAAATGAAATCAACAAGAACAAATAACTTCAAGGATTAAATAGTTTAAAGAAATAATAATTCAAAAAAAAAAACATTAAATCACTCAACCAGATCTCGGACCCCCTAGACAAGCAAAAGGTGTGGGTTTAATATCTCCAATCAAAGAAAAGGAGCTTAAGGAAGAAGAACTTGTCTGAACATTCGTTGTCTTTATCAACAAGTTCTAAATAGATTTCCGCTCAGAAAGAGGAGACATGTACTTGTATCAAGACCCTTCCCATTCATTTTAACGGAGTATAAATAGAGGAAGTCACTTCTTTCATCAATATACCTTCTTCCACATTGCACACCAACATTCCCATTATCATACAAAGCATCACCAAACACATTTTGAGAGACGCAACGTTCAAATCTGGGAGAACTACGTTTAGAGCACTAGGAATCGAAAACCTGAGCGAGCAATTTGCTAAATAGATTGCATTTGCACACCCCCAAATGGTCAGGAGTAGTCTTCGGCGAGTATGACGACCAAAAAACTTTAGTTGCTCAAGGGTTTCCTTGCTTAATACCAAAGGCGGGTGATGATAATTCTCAAAAGTATAGGACAAAGTCGGTTTCATCTTTGACATGATGAAATTCCACTATCCCAAGGAGCTACATGGTAGCGAACACCAATTTTAATCAAGTGGTCGTAGTCGATGCGTGAAGTATCCACAGCCGAATAAAAAGAGGAAGAGGCTTATGAAAACAAACTTGATGATAAACTCGAGACACTTTGACCATCAAAGGCTTGGTGACTACGGTCTGGGGAACTCAAATCACATAAGTAGTCTGAGAGTCCGTAAAGCTCATAAAATCACCGGAAAGAAATAATAAAACTGGAATAAAGAAGTAAAAACATAGAACGTACGGTAAAGCAACAAGGAAAGAAAATAATGATTACGCCTAAGGAACAATTTTTTTATAAAAGTATAGTAGGGGTATAGGCTTAAAAATTTATGGCAGACTTTCAGAACAGCAAACCAAATCAAGATTATCATTCAAATTTGAAAATAAAATCTTTTATTAATTCCACAAACTAAAAACTAGGAAGACGAGGAGGTCGCACAAACAAAGTCAATTGCAAATAGCTCATACTGCTTATCTGTTTTTTAAATTTAATCTTGAAGTTATTCCAAAAGCTCCGAGGGGCACCTGTTGATACTGGGCACGACCAGGTCGATCCATTAAGGCTTATTGTCAAGAAAAGCTGAACTGAAACCCACTAAAGAAGAATCAGTTTGAGAGTTAAATTACGGTTTAAGCAAAGTAGAGCGCACAAAAAGCGGAAAATTAAATTTGCTTGAATGAGTTCGGTGGAGGAGAAGTGAAAAAGTGGTTCGAGCTCAAAACTATTAAACTCACGTCCGAAGTGAAAAGAATTACCAAGAAAAAATCATAAATAGTTATAACAATAGAATTTCTAATCCGAGCTCATTTTTTAATCAAACATCTATATATATATAAAGTTAAATTTTGCTCTCTTCTCACGATATCGTTTCATCAACTCTAATTGAATTTCAATTAAAAACACAAAATCATTTAAATACCATCTTTAATTTAGAACTACATACAAAATAACCCAAATTATATAGATTTTTTTAAGAAAAACATTTTAGAAATCAAAATTATATTACTAAATTATAATATTTTATAACTAGAATTATATAAAGAAAAAAAATCATCAGCTCTAATTTAAGACCACATTTACAAAATCTATATACATTCTAGTTCAAAACAAAAATCATTTAAATTACCATCTTTATTTTAGCACTACAAAAAAACAAAATAACCCAAATTATTCATTCACTTCATACATATCAATATTATATTATTAAATTAAAATGTTGTATGATTAAAATGATATAAAAATACATATTATATAACTACAATTAAAAAAACTACACATTCACTGTCGTCGTTACAAAAAAACCACAATGTACATATAAATCAATATTTTAGTCATGTAATACTCTTACAAATTATTTTGTTCCACACTTTTGTCTCCTCATATATCCAAACCTATTGAAAACACACATAAGTTGTCAATCTTAACTCTCCACTACGTTATCTTAATTGTCCATTACATTGCCTTAACTCTCGACAAATATAACCTCACAATCCTATTCACTTATAAATAGATATTTTGGTAACTCTAAATGATCATAGTCACTCATTACAATATAACTCTCTCAAATTCCCACCAAATTAAACAAGATGGAAACTGCTCACCTCTCTTACTCGGAATTGTAAGTTTGTCGGAGTTCTCAACATGTTATTGCAGGACTTTTACGTTTTTTGGAAACCTGAAATGTCAAAAAGGCGGAGAGCTCATAAGGGTCGACATGTTGCTCATCGATGACAATGTATAATCACTTCCAAGATTAAGGTTAAATGAACTACTCAAATACGACATGTATTGCTTAATATTATCTCCAATACTTACAGTCTATGGTCATGCACGGATCTATTCATGTTTACCGCCTACATTTTTAAGGGTTTTTTGAAAGAAGCAACAATAATATAGTCGGAATCTGGTCATCTTAGAATATGATGAAAAGTCTATTTTTTCTAATTGAAAAAATTAAGCTTTTTTATATGACTTCTCATCATTTCAAAAATATCAATTGTACTATTTTCTATTTTTATTATTTGACAATAATGGGCGAGTCACTTACTAGTTATCAAGAAAACCTCAATTCTTCCATTTCTTTCAATCCTTACTTAAACTAGTTAAGATTTTAATTTATTTTGGTTGATAGACTCTACATCTTGCAATAATAATTATTAAGACAAATTGGATGCATTTCTTGTTTGCAACAGAGCATAAGACACTAATTTACTTTTTGGTATTTAATGAAGTGATGGATCTGATTGGTTGGCTTGATAATACGTTTTTTTATCAAGATTTAGGTGAAGAGTTGTTTTCTCATGAATTGTCTATATTTATATTATAGTAGTCCAACATGCTAATAAAAATATATATATTGGGTCTCAACAAATTGTGTTTCAATTATAAAAAAAATAAAAATAAAGATGTGAGCGGCTTGACTCAGATATGGATAAGTTCAAGAATTATGTGGACAAAATTTGATTTATATCATCTTTGTTTTTTGACTCATAATGTCGTTTCCTAAATATTCGATCAACTTATCCATTTTGATATTTTTCGAACAAGTCAGAGAATAACCGCTAGGTTTATTCATATTAACTTACTAGGGTTTTATGGGAAGTTTACTTGATATGAAATATGAAGTCATTGAATCTCAAAGGCCAAATGTCTCTTCTACCAAAAAGAAAAAAAGGTCAAGTGTCTCTTATAAGAAGAAAACAAGAGAGAGAGCGATTGTGTTTAAGACAAGAATCAGGTTCTTAGCATACTCAACAATCAATACAAAACGTGAGGATTATTATAATAATACTATTATTATAGTTTCGATGCAGAGAATCGTTGTTTTCTTCACCTTGCAAACTTCTGAATAATTAGTCCGGTTCAAGCCTCTTTCATTTAATCTCCGTATTATAATTTAAGCATTCTATAAATGTACGTATGTATACTCGTAGATCTTGCATAGTTACATATATATATATATATACATACATTGCGCTGATTGAATATAAATTGAAATGGCATTGAATTGGGGTCCAGTCTTAATGTCGGTGATTCTGTTCATCGTATTGACGCCGGGAGTATTGTTTCAGGTTCCAGGGAAGACCAAAGTGGTTGAGTTTGGTGGTTTTCAGACAAGCGGCGCAGCCATTGTTATTCATACTCTCATTTTCTTTGCCTCCATTACAATCTCCCTTATCGTCCTTCATATCCGCATCTACGCTGCCTGATTAATGCATCCATCGTCTCCTCCCTCTCGTTAGGTGCTGCATCATTTATTAATTTCCATTTCTCTTTTTGTTTTATTTTGGTCAGCTTGGTTTAATGACTCCCATTTATGTACTTTTTCTGGATTTACAATGAATCTTTTGTCTTTCTTTATTTGAGTACCACTTTGTTACTTCTCTGCTTATTTTATACTATGAACCACTCATTGATAAAGAACCTTAAGCATGCGTACACGAGATCGATTTTTCCTATTTTCTGAATTATAATGTAAAGATATAGTACGGATGTAGACACATAGTAATCATTGAAGACTTAAGTATAACAAGATATACGGCATTGACTTTCCTCTACTGATGATAGAGGTAAGGGTTACGTATGAAAACAATTGAGTACAGATATGCTGAAATCTTCTAGCAGCTAATCAAGTAAGACCATCTCCAACAATAGAACCCCAACCGGGGTTCTTAACAATTTTTTAATAATAAACATTGAGATAAGAACTTCATAATGAGTTTTAGTTTTTTCATGCTTCCAATGATAGAATCATTGTGGGGTTCTTAACTTTTTTTTAATGTAATTATAAAATTTATAAATTTTACAATAGATGAACATACAAATCAGGATTCTTACTTCTTCTAAGTTAAAATATAAATTAGCTACGTATAATCAACAAGGTATGAAGTCATGTGTCCTTCACAAGAGACATATACAAAAGGCATAGAAACTGAAATGATATATAATTTATTTGTCCTTTGTTCATGTGTTCAAAGCTAAACAGATTTTCACTACAAGATGTATAAATATCGCTAGAAAGAATTGACTACATTACCTAAATAAGAAGAAATCTCTTAAACACATATACGAGAACTGACTTATCGGTTGAGGGACATTTCAGCAACTAAAATAAACATACCTAATAACAGAAGTACATTAACCAGTACAGCATTAGCAAGTTAAACTAAAATTTGATATATCCACCAACTTTTTAGTGATCGAAGAGAGAATCACAGGAAGGAAAAACACCACTTGAGCTACAATTTCTACTGGTGGTTAACAGTCAACGAAATTTAAATAGAACCGGTACAAGAAGCCTTCAAAATCAACAGCAACAATTTATTCCAACAAGGCAAACAACAATGTACTCTACTCGATAAGGAAACTAAATGTGAGAATGAATTAACCAGTAAACGCTCTAAGGAATCGTATCGCAAACCTGTTGTTAACGAGACACAATTGTAGAAGAAAGAAGATGCTTATGAGCTTCTGTGCAAGGAAGGAGTTGAGATTCATGCGTAGCTCCGTAATCACGATGTCGAAATTGAGTAGCTAAGTCAACATTGATTTTGAGAGGAAGGCAAGTATAACCTCATCCACAGCTTGTTGAAAGAAGTGAGTAGCTAAGTCAAAGTTATGTTTAACTTCAGTTATAAACGCATATGTAGTGTATGCATTCTCCATGCACCAAAGAGCCTCATGTTTCTTTGGTTCAATCATCAATACCTCTTTAAGCTTTGAGATGACATCTACAACAAAAAGAAAATCAGATTACAATCATTTCAAACTTTCAGAACAGATTTTGATCATAATTGGATCCCTAAACATCATAATCTGATTAACATCATCGTTGGGATTTGCACCATACCAATGAATAATCATGAATTCTACCATTCAGAGCATTAAAGTAATAGCCTATAGATTATGATTACTAGTGCTTTAAACATTAACAATGGAATTCAAATGTTCAAACAGATTTTAACCATGTTTCAGTACTACAATTATGTGATTACCAATTGCCAAACTTAAATTATATGCGAACACTTTTGGGCAAATTAGATACCTAAAGAGAAATAAGATTCTCATAGAGTCAACATTCTCAAAATTACCAATTCAATCTTATCAACAGACAGAGTCAACATTGAATCCCCTAGAGAGAAATCAAAGCACCTTGAACCATTTGCTTTGAATCTTCCACACTATGAAATTGAGCTAACTTCAGTAAAGTACCAGTCCATCTCGTCAAATTTAACCTCCGTACATAGACTTTGATGAAGCCAGTAAATGTCAAGCCAATCCCTATTGGTACCAATCAAGATCATAACAGAGTTAATAAACGAAAATCCTTATTCAATTTACAACAAATAATCCTAATTTTTCTAATATTCAAGAACCCTAACTTCTCAAATCAACCAACCCTAATATCAAAAAGCAATTAATCCTACCTCCAGTGAAGACATTTGGCCGCTGATATGAAGATTTCGAGCTCCACTCAAAATTGCAGAGAAATCGCCATCGCCATCGCAAAGAGGAGAGAATGAAGGGAAAAAAAGGTTTTCGCGAAAATGAGAAACGCGAAACGACCCCTACGCTTCAATTTTTTTTTTTTTTGGCAAAACCAATCTTCCAATGTCTGCTTGACACGTAGGATGTTCTTAAAAATTCTTAAATCTCTCTACTAAGAACCGGTTCTTCACATTAATAGCCATTTATCATTTTTTAATCATAATAAATGATAAAAACCCCATTAAAAACTACCAATGGAGTGCTCTAATCATCTCATCTCTCGACTCAAACTTAGACCGTGATTGGGTCGTTACCCATTAAATCTGTCTAGCTAAGTGGGCTTTTAATAGATCTGCAATAGATATGGCCTGCCCATTTAAAGAAGGTGCTGAATAAGTGAGTGAATTACGCACGCGCGATGAACCTGTCTTGGCTGNTTTTGGCTGCTTCTCCAAAAAAAAAAAAAAAAAAAAAAAACACTTAAGCCTTCGTCAAATCCCTAGCGTCCACCATCCAGAAGCAGTGTAATCTGAGAATTTTGATTTTGCGGATCCTCATTCGGAAGAAATGGGATTGACAAATTTTATATTGACGGTGGCTGGAGTAGGTGCTATGGTGATGCTATTGAGGAGTGACGTTAAGCAATCCGCCACCGTCTTCCGGCGCAACGTCAAGCACATCCGCAACTGGCTCGAAGAAGAATCTTCCTCCGCCGCCTCTAAGTTAGCTCTCTCTCTCTTTCTCTCTCTTTCATGATTACTTTTTCACTAATTTGCTGGTTTGGGAATTGTGATTTCGAAAACCGGTTTAGTCTTGATGATCTCAGTTGGTGGAAAGCGTATGATATAAGACTGTCCACTGGGTGATATCATCACTGTATGCTTCAATCAGCTGTAGCTGCTTAGGTTAAGTAAGTAATTGGAATGCTAGGAAGTATTTTCCTAGTAACACGCTAGTCTTTTAGAGGCCATTATTAACAAATTGGTTATCTCCAAGTATCTAATTAGAGATCATTTGTACACAATGATATGTTTGGAGATATATTACAAACCGATTTGTTATGTAACCATTAGTTGTATATTCAACTTCAAGGATAATCTGAGCTTTGTTAACACTTGAGAGTAAACAAGCAGAAAAAAGATGGGTATATGTGGTTTGGGATTGTGGTATGATTGATGAGTGTTGGAATTAGTGATAAATCATCAGCAGCCATTCAAAGCAAATTTTGTGTGTGTGACTGATGAGTTGGATGTGGTGGTTTTCAGGGCAGGGGAATCCATTAAACCAAAGGAAATAGAAACAAAGGTTCCCAGAAAGGACATTCCCAAAGAGAAGGATTAGTGTGCCTGATACATATAATACCAAGAGTCTTTTCCTATGACTTTTTCTATTAAACTACTTAACTGTGATATTTTGTTTTACGGGTTTTTTCTCAATCTCACCTTTTAACGTTATGTATTCTTGGAAGTGAAACACAATAAAACATAGATGTTTTCTCTTCTTTCATCTTCTTCTGCATGACATTTTTTTCGTCAAGGTAATCCTCTTTTTTATCCGAAATTCATCCATTTTTCTTCTTAGCACTTAAGAGTACCATCGCAGCACAGCAGTTGTTTTCTTCAGCATTTCAACCCAACATGTTTATATCGGCGAACAAAGAGAAAGAAAGTCAAATAAAGTGGAACAAATATTAGTCTTTAAAAGCCCAATGAAGGCCCAATCTACCCGTATTCTAGTTTTCCGGTGGTCATTTTTCTACTTGTCACTGAGAATTTGAAAACCTGGGGGATTCCGGACGTAGAATTCAGCTTCGTCAGTCAATTAACTATGGCACTGTTGATGTTTTCTATCCGCGCTCCTGTCTCCGGCATCGTTGAACCACCAGCATCATCCTCCTTCGCCACAATTTACCCCACCTCGTCTCGACCTCCGTAATCTTTCATTTCTCTAGTACTCTTAATCGCTACTTGATTGCTTCCGGTGTTTAGTGTTACAGTTTCTGTGACAGGTTTAGATTTCGGAGGACGAAGAAGCCTCGGGTAATCTCTTGCGATTATTCTTGCCTCGAGGTGGGTTTCTAATTCTTCACCTACCTCTATTTGTTAAGTAAAGCTGTGCATATCCGTTGTGTTTTTTTTTTTTTTTTTTTTTTTTTTTTTTTTTTTTTTTAACTTGTGATTTGTATTTAGAGCCCAATCCGACTCTGGTTCAGATAGTTGGTTCTTGTATTCTTTTCAACCTAACTGATCGATCGGTCCTTTATAATGTCTTCATTGATATTCAAGGTTAAGGATGTCTGTTATCGTCCTCCTGGAATGGAGTTGAATATCTTGAATGGAGTTAATTTTTCTCTGCGCGAGAAAAGGTAGTTCGACTGTTTTTTAATGTCCTTTCATTGGTTTGTCCATTGCAAGACTTTCAATGTTTGTTCCGCGGAGTCCTTTTTTTTTTCTTTTTGGAGGTATCCTGTATTAACATATGTACTAAAGAGTTTTATGTTTTTGCAGCTTTGGGTTGATTTTTGGGAAGAGCGGGAGTGGTAAAACCACCCTTTTGCAGGTTCATTGTCCTTATCTCCTTATCATACACAGTTTAACGGCGCTCTTCTTTGAGTTGTAGTCTTTGCAACTTTTTGGTTCTTCTTCCTCTCTTTTGCAGCTTCTTGCTGGGCTAAACAAACCAACATCAGGTTCCATCTGCATCCAAAGATATGGGGATGATGGCCATCAAAAGGCAGATGCTGAGTTGCTGCCCACTGAAAGGGTTGGCATTGTTTTCCAGTTTCCAGAGAGGTAATAGTTTGTCTATCTTATGAGGTATGGTGGTTGCTGTCAAGTGACAAGAATATATTGATGTGATTTTCTTTTGGTGTGGACAGATTCTTCGTTGCAGATAATGTGCTTGATGAAATTACTTTTGGCTGGCCAAGGCAAAAAGGTAGTTTGCAACTAAAGGAGCATCTGACTTCGAATCTTCAAAGGGCGTTTAATTGGGTATCCCACTCCCCCTGGTTGGTCAGTGGTTATATTGTGTCCAGCGATCAATCTTTTAGTAGCTTTATTCTTGTATTGTTAGGTTGGTTTAGACAACATCCCACTTGATAAAGATCCCCAGTTACTAAGTGGAGGGTACAAGCGTCGACTTGCATTAGCTATCCAGTTGGTGAGAACAAATGATGTTTGACGTATTTCAACATATGACCTGTCCTAAATAGTCAAGCCTTTGTAGGTGCAAACTCCAGATTTACTGATACTGGATGAGCCCCTCGCTGGTCTAGGTATGATTTGCATCCTGCTTATTCTAATTCTTGTGGTGTTTAACCTATCCTGTTGTAGCAGGAGGGTGCTTGACGTCCTTTTCTCCCCGAATTTTTCGCGTGTCATTCTTCACAGAACATGTTGGCGTGTTTGGTTCTGCATAGGCTCTGCATTTTATTTTCTTTTGCATGAAGATCAATTTTCTCATTCTATCTCATCATTGTTTTTGTTCTGCAAACAGATTGGAAAGCACGTGCAGATGTTGCAAAGCTCTTGAAGCACCTTAAGAAGGAACTGAGTTTACTTGTTGTAAGTCATGACCTAAGGTATGCTCATTTTTGTACCTCGGAGCCTCTATGTTTGTGACTGTTTGGAATTTTGTTTTACCATCGTTTCCCTAGAAAAGTCAATCCTGTTGTATTCATAGTGACCTGGCTTTACGTCATAAATTCAATACTTTCCATTAATTGCAAGTGTATGCTCCTCTCTTGCCTTTTGTATAAACCGTGCTCCAGAGAGTTAGCAGCCTTGGTCGACCAGTCTTGGAGAATGGAAACAGGTGGTGTTCTTCTTGCAGAACGTCCACCACTTTAGTTCAGTGTTCACTATTGGGGAAGGTCCGTACCAGGTTTGGCTCGGATGCTATTCAATTTTGCCAGGTATTGTTAGAAAAAAGTGATATAAGCCTGCCCCGGCATAAGTATTCTACCTCGTGAAGTTTTAAGATATGCGCTCATCTTTGTGGTCAATTGTCTATGTGAGTTCTTTTGTATAGGACATAATATGTTATGGCTTATCAGTTGATATATAAACAGAGTGTCTCTTTAATGAGATTAAAATATATAATCGGATTTGAATCAATGATTATACTGGGATTTTCTTAATTTTAGTATTCCAAACAGTGTATATGAGATATATTGCAATTATAACACCCTGTAACAGTTATTATCACATAAAAGGGCGTAATAAACATTTAAGTTTTAACACAGTTTTACCCAATCATACCACACGATTCACACATGCATGAAGTGACATAATACACTCACACTTCTTAATTTACTATTTCTTTGATCCCTTTGCTACAGCTCCAATACGAAGTCTGCAAAGAAATTATGGGTGTCAGCTGGTTCGGTCACAAGCANAAAAAAAAAAAAAAAAAAAAAATTCGAACAAAGATCCTACATATTCGTGAAAATCCAGAATCGTGTTCGTTCTTTGAGTTAGATGGAACTATGCTAGCATATCTATTAATTGCTTATGATGGTGCACTTACAGTCTTCGTCTGTTTTGATCCAGTGTTCTCCGTTCTTCGCTGAGCGAGAACTCAGGTCATACTGGATACATCTTTTACTTGCCTCGTAACAGGGGTTCACCTTTTCGAATTCTAAGTCAATAGAATTTGCTTTGCTGTTTTCTGGATTTGCCATGCTGCTGTATATTTCCCTTTCCATTAGGGAATCTTCTGGATGTACTTTTCTATGGAAAACTTGTGCCATCTGCATTCCTCATACGAAATTTAAGCTAGTTAGGAGCAAGTTTTGTATTGGAGCATGATAGCTAATTCTGCAAGCTCCAGAAAATGCCATCAAAGGGATAAATCATCTGAAGTTTGGTGTACAATTTAAGATTTAGCATGTAATGCACAGGCGTTTTAGATTATATGATTTTTGAAAAAGCAGAGCAGAAAACGCCACACCTTTTGGAACTTCTTCTTTGTGGAATCTACTTCAGTTTTATCATTGACAGAGCTCCTTATGGATGGGTGTATCTTTTTCAGTACCTTCTTCAGAAGATGCTTGGCAGACCTGTGAGCTGAACTGGTGTGCTTCTTTTTCCTCCCATATATGTTTTCTAGTTGTTTATCTTGTACTTCTGTTATTTGAAACAGTTCACCTAGTGATGCCCTTTCCTTCTTCCCTGCAATCTTTGTTTCTGGGGATTCATTTAAAGAACCAAAAAGATACTCTTGGAGTGGGAACTTCATTGGCTGATTATCTTCTTCAGCATCTAGTCCCTCAATGGCCTCAATGGTTGATGCAATAGTGTTTGTGTCGCTATTTCTTCCTGATGTTTGGTGGTATCCTTCTTTAGCTTCGGCCTCAAGGAACTTCTCCAATTCATTGTTAATGAGCTTCACATCATTCTCTGTCACATCTGTAGTATTGATTGCTGTGTCCCCAAATGACATGCCAAATGTTGGTGTTGCTGGTTCATCCAGAAATGTCTCTCCGCCAAGGGTGCCAATCGCAAGAAATCCATGAAAAAAATCACTGTTTCTCTTATCATTCAAGTTTTCTTCTTTGTCATCATTGCCTCCTGTGAAGAAACATTCCTGGAACAGATTAACCTGTTTTCTACATCCCGTACTGTATCTGGAGCCAGCACATGTTGTGGGGTAAACATCTTGGCTATCAAGGGATGGATGAGCTGAAAGGATGGAATAGCTGCTACCTGAAATGGAATTCTCATTTTAAAAAGAAGATTCTTGATCTTTTTAGCAAAGTAAGAACAGCCACTGAGGTTTGGAAAAAGATGCATTTGCGCAGGAAATCGGGAAGATACAGAGTTTTGGAAATAGGCACGATGACATTTAGTGAATGATACTCGCTAGGGAGAAATCTTTTATAACCCACAAAATTGACGCCCAAGAAAGGAGTTCGTGTCAGGCAAATTGAGTAGGTGAGCTTTAATTGCTAGCTGAGTCTCATCACAATGCTTTCACACGAGCACATAACCCTTATCAGGTCAGCAGTTAGATTTTCTGGATATGGATGTTAAAGAGCTGGGATAACTATCCTGCACTGGAATGTCTGCTAAGTCCTATTGCTATGCTCCTAAGATTCAAAGATGGTTCCTATTCTTGTTCCCACAGATTTGGCAAAAACAGAAGCATCAGAGGAATACGGTCAACTTACCAGTTGTAGCATCTTTCATTGGCTCTTTACTATTCTCCCGGAACTTATGATGCATCCAGCCCCAAAACTGCCAGAAAATAAGTTTTGGTAATTGTGAGCTACAAGTTAGTTAATGTTTTTGTTGTAGATAGAAAACGTACCTTCATTTTCGTGCTTCAGTTGCCACAATACTAGAAGAGAAAGTGACTTTTATAGAGAACCATGCTAACTTGAAATCTCTTCATGTAGCAGTGAATTGGTTGCAACAGTATCTCAAGTACTTTAGCTTGAAGACAGTGGAGACCAACACCAAGAAAGTACAAAGTTTTGGTTGGCCATTCTCTTTCAAGATCACATCAAGAACAAGTTGGAGGGCCATTACAGAATTGAGTCCCTACTGTTGTGGCTACATGACGCGTAAAATCATTGGTGGAGTAGTTATCCGTAATTACAATCATGAATCATCTCAGGTATTACTATAAGGTCATAGTTTAGAATTTCTGTTTCATAAAAAACTGGCTTTGTTGTGGCGTTCATGACCCATTAAAATAACAGCATACAGATATAGTGACTGCATATTGCATAATCAGTTTTTGCTATTGCTTTGTGTTGTATAGACCTTGATTTTTAGACATTCTTTCCTGCAAACTGCAATGAAATGATCCATCCAGTTTGAATTCTAGGTAAACAGCCAGCGTGACTGGATAGAAATAATGTATGTTTTACATTGGTGCTGATTTGCATAGATTAATATAGTTTGATTTGAAACAACAACAAATACTGGCTTCTTGCTCATAAAAAGTACTGATTTTGTCGACCTGGCTGTCTCCGACAAGAAGAAACTGCATTTAGATTGATTAACAGAAAAAAGTAAACAAAGTGTGCTTTTTCTAGGAATCATATGGGAGCTCCGAGACAAAATAATGAAGACTTTCGCGCTAGTTGATTCAGACAAGTGAAGCTGTCCACGAGTGTTGTTTGCTTCAGTGTTTTTAAGATTACAACACGTAATCCTATGGGTATGTTCTCCTCTGTTAGTTATCATACATCCCTTTTCCTTAGCCATAGAAGCACATAGTTTTGTTTTGGGTAGATCAAGCAGGAATATGTTAGTGGTAAGTGGTAGCAAGAATTGTATTATAGTAGTGAACCATGAACCTAGGTGTCCCGGTTAAAACACACATAGACACAATGCATATTAGATTAGTTTGAACAAATATGAATGGATAAGTGATAAAGCAAACAGGATAGATAAAGGATCGAAGAGAAGCATATTGGGTTGAAACAAAGGAACAATGGAGAAAGGAACAAGCAGAAATAGGTAAAATTAGTATGGGACCAAGAGAGAAATAGTACACTTTTGTGCCAGATTTAAACAAACTTACAAATGCTAAATTTTGCAATCTGGAGTCACTTCAACTCCCACTCCATTATTCTCGATTTCTTAGAATGTGATCTCGACGTGTGTCATTTTCGCTTCCTGTTACGCAATCATATCTTCTTTTGGTATAATATAATATCCAACATTTTTACTTTCCTTGTTGTGTCGGAACTCGATACATTATTCATCTGGTGGGTCCTCCTCGCTCCTTACACAGAGACCCTAGCTGCAAAATTATCAAATTTATATAAATCTTTAGTTTTTAAAAGTTGGTAGTCAACCACATTGTTCTAAATATCAAATCTAACAATAAAAAATTATTCTGTATTTATATTTTATTAAATAAAAATAAAAATAAATCTTAATCCTATTATATAAAATTGGGTCAAAAGTTACTGATCAACGAGACTATTTTATATGTCAAATCTAAAGATCAAAAATTATTTTGTATTCATATTTTTATAGAAAAAATAATATAATCAAAATCTACTATATAATGTTGAGTTTCAAAATTATTAATCAATGGGATTATTCCACGTGTTAAATCCAACGGTCAAAAATTATTTAGTATTTATATATTATTAAAAATAATAAAATCAAATCATAATATCTATAAAGTTGGATTTCAATAGTTACTAATCAACAACATTATTAATGTTTTAAATCCAATGAAAAGTTATTCTGTATTTATATTTTATGATAAAAAAAGATAAAATCAAATCTTAAAATCTAAAAAGTTGAGTTTCCAAAATTACTAATCAATATAATTATTTCACGTATCAAAATGGAGTTAAAAATAAATTAATAAAGATTATAGGATAGAAAAAATATTAATATTAATTTTAACCTAAATAATTCTCATAAAATAAAGTAAAAAATATCATTTAGTGTATGCTATTGTCCATGGAATAATTTAAAATAAATTTTAAAACTAAAAATAATTACAATCATGAGTTGGTCTAAGCTAAGATATGTAATTTTAACTTATAATATTTTTTTATGATTACAATCATGAGTTGGTCTAAAAAACATATAATTTTCAGAAATATGATTTTAAATATCATACATGCACGTGTCCATATCTAGTTGTACTATAACAAGAGATAAACTTATTAATCTTATTTACTGGCCCGAACTAACCGTGTCAAAATAACTAAATTGAAGCGAAAAAAAAGAGAGTTAATTTCAATTTTGTAAAGTATTTTAGCGATTAAATGCCTAACTAATTTAAGACCATGTAGTCTTCTATTTTTTTAAGAAAAATTCTATAATAGAATTGTGTTTTATTTTAATATATTTTTAAATATTTTTACTCTAAAAAATAAATATTCTAAAGTATATTCTATTTTAAATTTACCATTAATACCATATATTTTAGAAATTTCAATTCGACACTTTTATTTAATTGTTTGAAAATTTTCACAAATCTTTTATATTAAAGCTTGAGACACTTTCTTCATTTTGACTGTGTTATAAATTTTAGTATAAAATTAAGATATGGTTTGTAACAACGCTTAAAAATAGGGCTAAGGTTGATTTTGTTACAAATTTATATATAAAAATTTAAACTAATAATTATTTAAAAATTCAGAAAAAATTAATATAAATATATCGGTTACAAATTTGGTTCTTGATTTGGTTCAAATTTGGGTTTAGACTCGGTTTTTCGGGAACATAGATTTAAGACCCATTTATGGTATTTTTTCGGGTTTGGTTCCTCTAATTCGGTATTTTGGTTCTTTTAATTTAAGACTTACTCAGATATTTTTATTTTTTGGATATGGTTCAGTTCGGCATAGTTCAAGTTCGAGTTTAGAAGTGTTTTTATATAAAATTTTAAAATTAAAAAAATAATAAAAAAACTCTAGATAGCTAAAATTTGGTTGTTGATTTAGTTTTGATTCGTACTCGGGCTTAGTTTTTTGGATATATAGATTTAGGACTCAGTTTAGGGTTTAGGCGTATTTTATCGGATGATTTCTCTAATACAAATCAATTTTAGTTCGGGTTACAGTCATTGAATCTCATCTCAAAAACAATATTCCAAAATATTATCATGAGTCTAACAACCTAAATGAGTAAAATTTGAAAAACAATAAAATCTCGTGTTATAACGCGAGTATAATCCCTGTCTTATATATTAAAGCGGAAGACACTTTCATTTTTACTGTGTTATAAACTATAAAATAAATTAACCTAAGTTCGTAACAACTCCTTAAAAATAGGCATAAGATCAGTTTTGTTTCAGGTTTTTATATAAAAATTCAAAACTAATAAATATTTAATAGAAAAAATAAAACCTAAAATTAATAAAAATATATCGGTTACAAATTCGGTTCTGGTTCACGTTTGGATTTGGTTTTTTGGGTACATAGATTTAGGACATATTTCTGGTATTTTGTTGGTTCGGTTTCTCTAATTTGGTATTTTAGTTTTTTTGATTTAAAATTTTCTTGGATATTTTTACTTTTCAATAGAGTTCGGTTTAGTATAGGTCGAGTTCAAGTTCAGAGGTGTTTTTATATAAAAATTCAAAATTAAAAACAACAATAATAAAAGAAAGATTTAATAGAAAGCTAAAATTTAGTTCTTGATTTGGTTTGGGTTTGTGTTTTTTGAGTATATAAATTTGGAACTCATTTGGGTATTTTTTCGGGTTTAGTTCCTCTAATACATATCAATTTCGGTTCGGGTTACGGGTCTCTAAAACAACATCTCAAAAACAATATTCTAAAATATCAATTCAGGTCCAACAACATAAATAAATAAGTTGAAAAATAATCAAATCCTACGTTATAATGCGGGTATAATCCTAGTCTTATATATTAAAGCGGGAGACACTTTCATTTTGATTGTGTTATAAACTTTAGGATAAAATTAACATATGATTTGTAACAACCTTTAAAAATAGGATAAAATGTTTTTGTTACATATTTTTATATAAAAAATAAAATTTAAATGAAAAATTCTTTAAAAAACAAAAAGTTAATAAAATAATATTTCGGTTATTGATTCGATTCTGGTTCGGGTTTAGATTGGATTCTGGTATTATATCGAATTTGGTTCATCTAATTTGGTATTTTGGTTTAAGACATATTGAGATGTTTTATTTCTCGAATATAGTTTGGTATGGTATAGATCGAGTTCGGATCTAAGTATTTTTATATAACAAATTTTCAAAATTATAAAAGAATAAAAAAACTCTAAAATTTGGTTCTTGGTTGGTTCCATATCGGGTTGGGTTCAATTTGTTTAGAATATATAGGCTTAGGACTTATGAAGTGTTTTGTCGGGTTTGGTTTAGATTAGATTCTTCTAATTCGGGTTAATTTTGTTTTGAGTTTTGGGCCACTAGAACATCATTCCAAAAATAATATTCAAAATATCAACAAGGATCTAAGAACCAAATGAACACGGATTTAAAAATATAATCAAATCCCACGCTATAGCATGGATAAAATCCTAGTCGTCTTATATATTGAAGCGAAAGAAACTTTCATTTTGGTCGTGTTATAAATTTTAAAATAAATCTATTTAACCTATTGTTCATAATTATCCTTAAAATAGGCTTAAGGTAACTTAGGTTATAAACTTTTATATTAACAAAAACTAACTAAAAACTCTAAAATTATTAATATTAAATTAAAATATATCAGATACAAATTTAATTTTTGATTCGGTTCCGGTTCAAGTTTGGATTCGATTTTCCAAATACATAGATCCATTATGTTATTTTGTTGGATTCTTCTAATTCGGTCTCTGACTCTTTTTATATAACACTTATTAGGTTATTTTTACTTTTCGGATCAGATTCAATTTAGTATGCATCGAGTTCGGATTTGAATATTTTTATATGAAAATCCAAAATAAATAAATATTTAATTAAAAAATCTAAACTTGGGTTCTTGATTTGGTCTGGTTCGGTTTTTTAAATATATAGTTTTGTGGCCCATTAGAATATTTTGTCAAGTTTGGTTCGGATTCAATCTTGTAATTCGGATTGATTTCAGTTTGAGTTTTGGGCCACTAAAACAATATCTCAAAAATAATGTTCAAAATATCAATACAGATCTAAGAATCAAATGAACACAGATTGAAAATAATAATTTAATTTCACGCTATAACCTGGGTATAAATCCTAGTAATTATATTATTTAACTAAATATATATATTATAATTCAACTAAAATCGTCGATTGTAGTTTTGTGTTGTTTGTGATTCTTGTGTTATTTAATCTATGAACTTTTCATTGTTATGATGACATTTAGTCAATTGAAAATAACGTATTTATTGATTTCGATTACAAATTCATATTACACTACCTTTGTTTGATCGAAAGTCATGACAGGCGTCCAAACTTTCTCATGAATCAGTTTTATTAGGCATATCAAAAAAATTGTTGAAATCACAATATTTTTTGTGATAATGGTGTACAGGTTTAATGCTTTGGTGATTACTTGCCTGACAAGAGATGAAATTATATATTAGAGAGAGATTTTTCTCTCTAAGAGTTTAGATATCCGATGAAGTTTTACGATCATCTCTCTTCTCAGACTCTCATCCTTTATGAAGCAAGAACGAGACTCATCACTAGTTAATTTTAATTTATAAGTTGCGGTTCTGGTATCTCCGGTAATAAACTTCGGGACTTCTTTTCAGTTTTCTTTCAAGCCCTTTAATTCTCTTCATTCTTAATGTAATTCAGCTGTAACAATGGCCAAAATTGGACCTTTAATCAATGAAATTTCGATTTATATAAGTTTCAAAGTTACTTATTAACATGATTATTTTACCTGTCAAATCTAATGATTAATAAGTTTCAAAGATACTGGTCTTCTGCCATCACCACCCGGATCACTGACGCTTGGGACCTTAGTGCGAAACCTGATCGCACAACATGAAGCTTCCGATCGAAGAAACGCCGAAAGATTCGATAGGCTCAAATCTCATTTGAATGAGAGTAGCCTCCCAACTACGCAAGTCAATATGCCATGTGCGGAATCATTGACTAGTGTTCAAAGAACATTATTTAGAGACTTACCGAGTCCACAGCCAGTGAACACCTCGGTGCAAAATCACTCTGCTATACACAGCATATCTGGACAGCATGGTCAAGTGACGTTAGATGCTGTGACCGTATTGAAGATGATAAACGACATAAAGTCAAATTTCCATCAAGCTACCAGCTCGGCACCCAAGATAGGAAGAATCCTAGCTCATACCCAGAACTCGCCATTCGCTCTACGACTAAGGAGAGTCTCGGTGAACAGAGGATTACGGCTCCGATGCCCCTCTTACGATGAGAATTCGGATCCAGTAGAATTTCTGAGCGCCTTCAATGTCATGATTAATGGTACCAACTACACCGTGAACAACGAGGACACAGCTTACTGTCAGCACTTTGCAGAGAATTTAACAAGAGCTGCCTTGGTATGGTTCATCAAGCTACCAGCCAGATCATTCGAAAGCTTTAACCAACTTGTTGAATTGTTTATGAACCAATACGCCTTATTCGTCAACCAAGATACCTCGACTACTGAGTTGAGATCTTTCAGGCAAGGCTTTGACAAGCCTTTGAAGATATATCTCGGACGCTTCAAAAAGATTATGACAAAGGCCAAAGTCAGTGACGACATGGCTATTGAAGTCCTCCAAACTGGAATGGTGACCGATGAGGCACTTAAACGGGACCTTTTCGTCAACAGGCCCAATACGATCTCAGATGCCCTTTGCAGAGCGGCGAGACATGCAGAGTATGTAGAGGAAAAACTAATCCTCTCACAAAATTAGGATACACAGCGGAACTCGGGAACTAAAGAGCCGAGAAAAGGGCACTACAAGCCGAGATAGCACAATAAAAGGAAAGCAAACTCAGCAACCACTTTCCTAGTTGGGGAGAATAGCAGCCCCCAAAAGAAGTCATTTAACAACACCTACAACTGGAATGAGTACTATAGGTTCCACAAGAAAGTGGGTCATTCGACCGCAAAGTGCAAGCAATTGCAAGAATTCCTTGCTGAGAAATTCATCAAGGGTGAGTTGGAAGTTTCAGAAGAAGAAACCCATAGGTACAAATCGCAGAAGCGGAAAGAATCTGAGCAACGCGAGGCTGCTTTCAAGTTGGCAAATCCGAAAGACAAAACCTCGGAAGCAACTAAGCGATAAAAGCTAGTAGGAGACAATGATGGATCTCGTGATCCACGAGTTGTTGTCGGTGTAATCATGGGTGGATTACAATTTTGTGACGACATTATTCGTTCAACCAAGAAATACAAACAAAAGATTGTCGCCTCAATCAACCATGAGCCCGTTAAGGAGTGCATGCACGTCGTGGATACGATGATCACTTTCACCGCTGAAGATGTCAAATGAGTAAACTTCCCGCATAATGACCCCATAGTCATCAAACTCCGAGTTGTTGACTGTGATGTTTCACGAATTCTCATCGATACTGGGAGTTCAGTAGATCTTATATTCAAAGAGACTTTGGATAAGATGGCATTACCGGATGTTCATCTCAAAGTCGTGAACAGGACCTTGACCGCATTTGAAGGAAATATAATTAATGCGATCAGAACGGTGAAGATAGCAGTCTGAGTTGCTGGAATTACGAGATGGATCAAGCTACTCGTTGAAGATAAACCACCAATCTACAACATGATCCTAGGAACACCTTGGATACACACGATGACAGTTGTTCCCTCAAGCTATCATCAATGTGTTAAAACCCCAACAAATGAAGGAGTCTATACACTCAAAGGAGATCAGAAGATGGCTAAAACTTGCTTCATCACCGAGTTGAAGTTAAGGAACAAATCATGTATGACCTCTGCATTAGTAGGAAGCAGGGTACTAACCGAACCACCTGCTCCCGAGAAGCCAGACCAATCGACTGTTGAACTCATCAAGATCGATTTGACCGACCCGACAAAATGTGTAAACATCAGCATTGACCTGAGCAAGCCAATCAAGGAGAAACTGATACGTCTCCTTGAAGAGAATATGACGACATTTGCATGGGCACCAAGTGATATGCCTTGAATTAACCCAGCAGTCACAAGTCATAGATTGAATGTCGATCTGACTTATAAGCCAATTAAGCAAAAAAGAAGAAAACTCAGGCCAGAAAGAACAAAGGCCATGATCAAAGAAGTCAAAAAGCTCAGATCAATCACCAAAGTTCAATATCCTGAAGCCAATCTGGTAGTTGTTCCGAAGAAAAATGGAAAATGGCGAGTTTACGTAGACTCTACTAATTTCAACAAAGCTTGTCCAAAAGATAGCTACCCATTACCGAATATCGACCGAATCGTTGAAGTAACAGCTGGAAACGAACGTCTTTTGTTCATGGGTGCTTTCTCAGAATATAACCAGATTCAGATGCACCTCGACGATATGGAGAAGACTTTGTTCATCATGGAACGGGGCACTTACTGTTACAAAGTAATGCCATTTGGGCTGAAGAACGCTAGACCTACCTACCAGCGCTTCGTGAACAAAATGTTTGCTGACCAACTCAAGAAAACAACAGAAGTATATATAGACGACATAATGGTCAAGTTGTTAAAAGCAAAATATCACGTTAATCATTTAGCTCGTTGCTTCAAAACCCTAAATGAATACCAGATGAAGCTCAACCCAGCAAAATGCACTTTTGGGGTTACATCAGGAGAATTCCTCAGATACGTAGTCACTCAAAGAGGAATTGAAGCTAATCGGAAGCAAGCCACGACAATCCATGAATTGCATTCTCTGAAGAATAAGCAAGAAGTACAAAGGCTAACAAGCCGAACAGTCGCCCTAAACCGCTACATATCGCGTTCAACTGACAAGTATCTTCTATTCTACAACGTGTTGCGTGGAAACAAAGAGTTCAACTGGGACAAAAGCTGCAAAAAATATTTCTTCGAGTTGAAAGAGTACCTTTCAACACCGCTAATATTTGCCAAGCCAGAAAACAGAGACTCGCTGTATTTATAGATTGCAGTTTTTACCTCGGCAGTTAGTGGTGTACTAGTTCGAGATGATAGAGGAACTTAGTATCTGATCTTCTATATCAGCAAGTCATTGGATGGAGCCGAGTCCCGATATCCGACTATAGAGAAACTCGCACTAGCGGTAGTGACTTCAGCAAGGAAGTTGCGACCTTACTTCTAGTCTCATACCATTATAGTATTAACAACTCATCCACTGTGGACAATACTGCATAGTCCAATTCAGTCAGGATGATTGACAAAGTGGGCAATCAAATTAAGCAAGTACGACACCGAGTTCAAAGGACGCACAAGTGCAAAGTCGCAAGTCTTAGCCAATTTCATAATTGAGCTATCTCCAAATATAGAACCTCTAGACTTGGCAAAGGATCAAGAGTGGAAGATATATGTGGATGGATATGCATCACAACACAACTCAAGAGTAGGCATCTGACTAGATAGCCCTATGAGAGAAGTCCTAGAACACTCATTTCGACTTGCATTCCTAGCTTCAAACAATAAGGCGGAGTATGAGGCCTTAATTAGAGGAATTAAAATGGCTAAGGATGTCGGATCTACCGATCTCGATTGCTATTACAACTGCAAATTCGTCGCTAAACCAAATGAACGGAGGTTACAACACGAAGAATGATCAAATGGAAGCTTATCTTCGTATGGTAAAAGAGCTGACCAAGGAATTGAGATTTAAGATCAACAAAATCTCAAGATCCAAGAACACATCTGCCGATGCCCTAGTTGTTTTGCATCCACAACAGATCCCAACCAGAGGAGAATCATCATAGTGGAAAGCATAGATCGACCAAGCATAAGCCTACCAAAGGGAGATCTAGAACTTGTCTTGGTTATAGACAAAATCCGAGAAGAATCCAATTCCGAGATGGAAGACACCAAACAAAATGATAAACAGAAGGTGGATTGGCAAGAAGAAATCCTCGCTTACATCCTAGAAGGCAAAACGCCAGAAGACAGATGGGCAGCACGCCGATTAAAAGCCAAGTGTGCTTTCTACGCCCAAGTTGGTAAAAAACTTTACCGAAGAAGTATAAATTGAGTACTGCTCACTTGCGTTCACAGAAACAAAGTCGATGAGATCATCAAAAAGAAACATGATGGAGTGGGAAGAAACCACAACCGTGGAAGAACACTCATTCAAGATCAGAACACTCGGCTACTATTGGCTGACTATAGCAAAGAATTGCGCCGAATACACCGCTAAGTATTACAAGTGCCAAGACACGGACACATCATCCACGCTCCAACCGAGGAGTTAACGTCGACAATCATGCCTTATCCATTCATGCGATAGGAAATGAATATAGTTGGATCATTATCGTCATCACGTCAAAAGAAGTTTTTGCTAGTTAGGACCGACTACTTCTCAAAGTGGGTTGAAATAGAAGCTTATTCTCAGATCAAGGATAAAGATGTGATTAAATTCACGTGGAAAAATATCATCTGCCAATATAATCTTCCATACGAGATCATAACTGATAACGGATCTCAGTTCATCTCGGTGAAATTCACCAACTTTTGCACCAGATGGAATATTCAAGTAAGGAAATCAACGCCATGAAACCCACAAGGAAACAGCCAGGCTGAGGCCACAAAGAAACAGATCCTCAAGGTATAAAGAAGCGACTCTCTGAAAAGAAGAAAAGTTGGACTCCTGAGTTGGAGGGCGTATTATGGTCACATCGGACCACACCTTGGCAATCAACCAGACAAACTATATTCTCTCTTTCTCACAGAATGGAGGCAATGGCTCCAGTCAAGATAGTTGTGCTATCTCTACGCCGTAAAAATCTTTCCGAGAATGAAGATGCTAACAACAATGCTATGGAAAATAGCATTGACGACATAAAAGAAGAACGCGACGAGGCAATTTTTAAAAAATATATTTATCTCTGTCAAGAAATATAAATTTTTATTTACAATCCAAACACAAAAAGAAATTGTAAAACAAAAATAAGTTCAAATATTCTTTTACTAATTATAAAATAATATTGTAACTATTATATAAAGTATGGCTTCTCAAAGTTATTAATTAGCATGATTCTTATTAGAGGTGGATCTGAGATCCTACTTCGGATCTCTGAAAATAACGAGTTTAATATAAAAGAACAACCCGGTTGCAAGCACTAAGTCTTCAACTCGGATAAAATATTCGACTCGGCAAAATGTCTCGTCTCGGAAGGTTCCACAAACCTGAAGGAAAATCGGATGACACATTAACAAATGATAAATGAAAGTTTTCCTGTTCTCACATGGAAAACTTCCATAAATCTAGCACGAATCTTAACAGATTCAATCTTTTTAATAAGATTTGTAAATCTTCCTGTATTTTCTATACATGTAACCGCCTAAATAAACTATAAATAGAGACACAATCGTTTGAAAAAGGGATCCAATTT
Organism: Lepidium aucheri; assembly: GCA_900406435.1. Lineage (NCBI taxonomy): Eukaryota > Viridiplantae > Streptophyta > Magnoliopsida > Brassicales > Brassicaceae > Lepidium > Lepidium aucheri. The sequence goes on along the minus strand of OVBA01000660.1, from coordinate 7,484 downwards.
TTAGCATACAAAAGTCTAATAAGAACATCAATTCGGCAATCATCTCTTCTTGTTCTAATTAGTTAGCTCTTGCTCCCAATCCAATCTATAAGTCTCCTTGCCCATTCTCCTCCACTCTTTTAATCTGGAACCTCTGTTTTAGTAGTCGTTGTGCTAAGACCAGTTCCAACAGTTGGCGCTATCTGTGGGGAAGATATCAAATGACATCTTCACAGAAGCAAGAGAAAACTCTGAGAATAGGAAAATGGTTGAAGGAGAAATCACCATCAGCTCACCTGAAAGGAGGGAACCTCTCCCTCACAAGCACGTCGATTTAATGAATGGATCAACCCTGAATTCAACTCAAACTCAAGAAGAGAAGCAACAAGAGACTCGGGAAGATACTGATCTTCCACCACCGCCACCGATCACCGACGCTCGGGACCTTAATGCGAAACCTAAACGCACAGCATGAAGCTTCCGATCAAAGAAATACCAAAAGATTTGATAGGCTTGAATCTTGTTTGAATGAGAGTAGTCTCTTGACTACGCAAGTCAATAGGCTATGCACGGAAGCATAGGCTATTGTTCAAAGAACACTATTTAGAGACTTACCGAGTCCATAGCCAATGAACACCTTGATGCAAGATGACTCTGCTATACCAAGCACGTTTGGACAGCATGGTTAAGTGACGTTAGATGCTGCGACCGTATTGAAGATGATGGACGACATAAAATTAGAATTTCATCTAGCTACCAGCTCGGCACCTGAGATAGGAAAGATCCTAGCTCATGCACAAAACTCGCCATTCGCACCACAACTAAAAAGAGTCTCGGCGAATAGAGGGTTTTAGCTCTAATGCCCTTCTTAAGATGGGAATTCGGACCGAGTAGATTATGAGTGCCTTCAACGTCATGATGAACAGTACCAACTACACCGTGGACAACAAGGACGCAGCTTACTATCAGCACTTTGTAGAGAATTCAACCAGAGACGCCTTGGTTTGGTTCACCAAGCTACCACCTGGGTCAATCGAAAGCTTCAACCAACTCGCCGAGTTGTTTTTGAAGCAATACGCCTTATTCGTCAACCAAAATACCTCGACTGCTGAGTTGAGATCTTTAAGGCAAGGCTTTGATGATCCTTTGAAGTTGTATCTCGAACACTTCAAAAAGATTCTGACAAAGGCCAAAGTCAGTTTCAACATGGCTACTGAAGCCCTCGAACTGGAATGGTGACTGATGAGACACTTAAACAAGACTTCTTTGTCAACAGGCCAAATATGATCTCAGATGCCCTTTCCAGAGCGGCAAGACATGCAGAGTATGTAGAAGAAAAATTAATCCTCTCGCAAAATCAGGATACACAGCGGAACTCGGTAACTAAAGAGCCGAGACAGCAGAATAGAGGGAAAGTAAACTCAGCAACCACTTTCCGAGTTAGGGAGAATAGCAGCCTCTGTGACAAGTCGTTCAATAACACCTACTATCGGAACGAGTATTAGGGGTTCCACAAGAAAGCGGGCCATTCGACCATAAAGTGAAAGAACTTGCAAGAATTCCTTGCTGAGAAATTCAGCAAGGGTGAGTTGGAAGTTTTTGAAGAAGAAACCTATAGGTACAAAGCGTAGAAGCGGAAAGAAGCTGAGCTATGAGAGGTTGCTTTCAATTCGGAATATCTGAAGGACAAAACCTCAGAAGCAACTATGCGGCAAAAGCCAGTAGGAGACAATGATGGATCTGGTGATTCAGAGTTGTTGTTGGTGTAATCATGGGCGGATTACAATTTTGTGATGATATTATTCGTTCAATCAAGAAATACGAACGAAAGGTTGTCGCTTCAATCAACCAAGAACCCATCAAGGAGTGCATGCACATCATGGATTCGGTGATCACTTTTATCGTTGAAGATGCCAAAGGAGTTAGCTTCCCGTATAATGACCCTATAGTCCTCAAACTCCGAGTTGTCGACTGCAATGTTTCACGAGTTCTCATCGATACTGGGAGTTTAGTAGATCTTATATACAAAGAGACTTTGGATAAGATGGCACAACCAAATGTTCAGCTCAAACCTATGGATTGGACCTTGACCGCATTTGATGGAAGTACAATAAATGGGAACGGAACAGTGAAGGTAGTAGTCCAAGTTGCTCGAATTACAAGATGGATCACGCTACTCTTTGTAGATAAACCACCAATCTACAACATGATCCTAGGAACACCTTGGATACACACGATGAAAGTTTTTCCCTCAAGCTATCATCAATGTGTTAAAACCCCAAAAAATAAAGGAGTCTATACACTCAAAGGAGAACAGAAGATGGCAAGAACTTGCTTCATCGCCGAGTTGAAGTTAAGGAACAAATGATGCATGATCGCAACATCAGTAGGAAGCATGGTACTAACCAAACCTCCTGCTCCCGAGAAGCCAGACCAATCAACTGTTGAGCTCGTAAACATTAATTTGACCGACCCAACAAAACGTGTAAACATCGGCATCGACCTGAGCAAGCTAATCAAGACAAACAGATACGTCTCTTTGAAGAGAATGTGATGACATTCGCATGGGCACCAAGTGATATGCCTGAAATCAACTCGGAAATCACAAGTTATAGGCTAAATGTCGATCCAACTTAGAAGCCAATTAAACAAAAGAGAAGAAAACTCGGGCCAGAAAAAACAGAAGCCATAATCAAAGAAGCCAAAAAGCTTATTGAAATTAGATCAATCACCAAAGTTCAATATCCTGAATGGCTAGCCAATCTTGTAGTCGTTCCGAAGAAAAATGGAAAATGGCGAGTCTGCTTAGACTTTACTGATCTCAACAAAGCTTGTTCAAAAGACAGCTACCCACTGTTGAATATCGACCAAATCGTTGAAGCAATAGCTGGAAACAAACTTCTTTCGTTCATGGATGCTTTCTTGGGATATAACCAGATTTGGTTGCACCCAGATGACATGGAGAAGACTTTGTTCATCACCTAACGGGGCATTTACTGTTACAAAGTAATGCAATTTGGGCTCAAGATCGCTAGTGCTACCTACCAGCGCCTCGTGAATAAAATGTTTGCTGACCAACTCGGGCAAACAATGGAAGTATATATAGACGAAAAATGATGGTCAAGTTGTTAAAAGCAGAATATCACTTCGATCATTTAGCTCATTGCTTCAAAACCCTGAATGAATACCAGATGAAGCTCAACCCAACAAAATACACTCTTGGGGTTACATCGAGAGAATTCCTCAGATACATAGTCACTCAAAGAATAATTGAAGCTAATCCAAAGCAAGTCACAAAAATTTAAGAATTGCCTTCTCTGAAGTATAAGCGAGAAGTACAGAGGCTAACAGGCCAAATAGCCACCCTGAATCGCTCTCAACCAACAAGTATCTTCCATTCTACAACTTTTTGCTTGGAAACAAAGAGTTCAAGTGGGACAAAAGCTAAAAAAGGCTTTCTCCAAGTTGAAAGAGTACCTTTCAACACCGCAGATACTTGCCAAGCCAGAAAACAGAGAACCGCTGTATTTATATATTACAGTTTCTACCTCGATAGTTAGTGGTGTACTAGTTCGAGATGATAGAGGAACTCAGTATCCGATCTTCTATATCAGCAAGTCATTGGATGGAGCCGAGTCCCAATATCCGAATTATAGAGAAACTCGCAGTAGCGGTAGCGACTTCAGAAAGGAAGTTGCGACCTTACTTCTAGTCTCATACCGTTATAGTATTAACAAATCATCCACTGAGGATGATTGACAAAGTGGGTAATCGAATTAAGAGAGTACGATATCAAGTTCAAACGACGCACAAGTGCGAAGTCGCAAGTCTTAGCCAATTTCATAATCGAGCTATCTTTGGATCTAGAACCTCTAGACTCGTCAAAGGATCAAGTGTGGTAGATATATGTGGATGGATCTTCATCACAACACAGTTCAAGAGTAGGCATCCGACTAGAGACCCCTACGAGAGAAGTCCTAGAGCAGTCGTTTTGACTTGCATTCTCAGCTTAAAACAATGAGGCGGAGTAAGAAGCCTTAATTGTGGGAATTAAACTAGCTAATAAAGTCGGAGCTACTGATATCGATTGTTATTATGACTTTGGTGTTTACCAAGTGAACAAAGGTTACAACATGAAGAATGATCGAATGGAAGCTTATCTTTGCATGGTAAAAGAGCTGACCATGGAATTGAGATTTAAGATCAACAAAATCTCAAGATCCGAGAACACATCTGCCGACTCCCTAGCTGCTCTCGCATCCATAAAAAATCCCATCGAAAGGCAAATCATCCCCGTGGAAAGCATAGATCGACCAAGCATAAGCCTACCAAAAGGAGATCTAGAACTAGTCTTGGGTATAGACAAAATCTGAGAAGAATCTGATTCCGAGATGGCATACGCCAAACAAAATGGCAAACAGAAAGTGGATTAGCGAGACAAAATCCTTTCTTACATCCTAGGCGGCGAACACCAGAAGCTAGATGGGCAGCACACCGATTAAAAGCCAAGTGTGCTTTCTATGCCCAAGTCAGTGAAAAACATTACCAAAGAAGTACAAACGGAGTACTTCTCACTACGTTCGTGGAAACAAAGTCGACGAGATCATCAAAAAGACACATGATGGAGCGGGAGGAAACCCCAACAGTGGAAGAACACTCGTTCAAAAGATCAGAAAACTCGGCTACTATTGGCCAACTATGGCAAAGGATTGCGCCGAATACACCGCTACAGAAACATCATCCACGCTCCAACCGAGGAGTTAACATCGGCAATGGGCAATGGATATAGTCGGACCATTTATGCGATGGCCAATGGATATAGTCAGACCATTACCATCATCACGTCAAAAGAGGTTCATGCTTGTTATGATCGACTACTTCTCAAAGTGGATTGAAGCAGAATCTTATTCTTAGATCAAGGATAAAGATGTGATCAAATTCGTGTGGAAAAATATCATCTGTCCACATGGTTTTTCATACGAGATCGTAACTGATAACAAATCTCAGTTAATCTCAGTGAAATTCACCAACTTTTATGCCAAATGGAATATCCAAGTAAGCAAATCAACGCCATGAAACCCACAAGGAAATGGTTAGGCTGAGGCCATGAACAAACATATCCTCGAAGGTCTAAAGAAGCGACTCTCTGAAAAGAAGGAAAGTTGGGCTTCCGAGTTGGAAGGCGTATGATGGTCACATCAGACCACACCTCGGCGATCAACTGGATGAACTTCATTATCTCTTTCTCATAGGATGGAGGCAATTGCTCCAGCCAAGATAGTTGTGCCAACTCTACGCCGTGAACGTCTTTCTAAGAATGAAGATGCTAACAACAATGCTATGGAAAATAGCATTGATGACTTAGAAGAAGAACGTGACGAGGCACTTCTTCGAGTACAACACTATTAACAACAAGCTGAAAACTACTACAATAAGAAAGTACACGGACGACACTTTACAGTCGGAGATCTTGTACTTCAAAAAGTGTTCGAGAACACGGCCAAACTCAATGCCGGGAAACTTGGCGCAAATTGGAAAGGGCCATACATTATCTTTGAAGTCGTAAAGCGAAGAGTCTACAAAATCGCTAGCATGGAATGAATACCAATTCCTCGAAGTTGGAACTCCATCAACTTAAAGCGATACTACTACTAGAATCTCGCCATCTCGTCGAATTAGATGCGCCAATTAACGCATCTCTATCTACTTAATTAATTATGTAATGAGAACTACATGTTGGCTTGATCCCTTTGGAGTACGTAGGTAGCCTTTGGGTCCAGCTAGAACTCTATAAAAAAATTATTTATCCCAAGTCGGCATCTAAAAAAAAAGAATAGGTTACACCCTATATCTTCCAAATTCGCAAACCGAGATAAATTCTCGCAAAAACAAACGTAATTTATCTTTAAGTCGGGTTGTAAAATCTCACCAAGTCCAACCTCGAAAAACTTGTTCAAATCATAGAAACTTCATAGAAGTCTAAACCTTGGGAATCTCTGATTAAAGCCTAGTCCTTATCTCAAATGCTGAGTTCTCAATCTACTGAGCCTAACGTCGCAAAACTTAATATTACCGAGTCTAAACCTCGAGAATTCCCGACTAAGGCCTAGTCCTTATCTCAAATGTTGATTTCTCAACTCATCAAGTCTAATCTCGCAAAACTTAATATCACCGAGTCTAAACCTCAAAAATCTCTTACTAAGGCCAAGTCCTTACCTTTAAAATTGATATGTAAGCTCACAAAACTCAACCTCGTGAAACTTATACAATAATTGATTGTTACGAGATTAACCTCTCATAACACTGATGAGAAATTAATTCTTGCAGAATAGATAAGGCCTAAGCTTTGTGTAAATCCTTCAAGATTGAAATCTCACCAGAAGACGGAACATAGTTTCGTACATATTTACGAGATCAGTTCCTGTCAAAAAGACAAAACATAGCTTTCTGTAGACTTAATGAGATAAACTTCTCACCAAACGACACAATATAGTTCCGTATAGATTAATGAGATCAGTTCTCATCAAAACGCCAAACATAGCTTTGTGCAGGTTTACGAGATTAAAATATTACTAAAAAGGCAAAGCTACACTTTGTACAGGTTTATGAGATTAAATTCTCACTTAAAGGACAAAGTTGTGCTTTGTACAGATTTACCGAGATTAAAATCTCACTTAAAACACAAAGCACAATTTTGTACATAATTATGAGATTAAAGTCTCAAACAAAGTCAGAACATGAATTCATAATAGATAACTGAAAATTCTTTAGACCTAGTTTTAAAAATATGGTTTCCGAGTCTGAACTTCTTAAAACTCAAACTGAGTCCTAAAATCGCAGCTTTAAAGTCGCATAACAGAAAGTTCTCTTCCTAAGCTAAAACAAGATCAAACTCTCTAAATGCGGGAAGAAACTTGTTTTAAACGTGCAATAAAACAAGAAAAGGATCTCGGGAACCAGAATTCGTAAAATGACGAGTCAATCAGTTCAGCAATTTTTGCAATCATAATAAAATATCAAATTTTGTTTCATTTACACAGGAAAATATTTACAAGAAGCACCAAGTACAAAAAGTATGTACAACTCTTAAAAGAAGCCAAGTGGCAACTACAAAAGAGAACTACGACAAAGCCCACAGAAATTACAGTGCTTCTGGGAGTCCACTTTCACTAGCATTGGAGGCTTCTCAACCTTCAAAAACAGGGACAAGCGGCGTCAAGCTCTCCTTATCAACGAGTTCATAGTACTCGTTCACTTTGGCAGTCATCGAGTCAATGACCGCAGGAGGGATGTCGATTCTACGATTAGAAAGCAATTGGAGAACATTTTCCAACCCAATAAACTGAGCATACGACAAATAGACCACGAGGTTCCTGTCAAGATCACTGAACCTAGCATCAATTCAGCCAAAACGGCCAGATAGACGTTCATGAAGAACCTCGAAGATTCTCAAGTTCTGATGTGATCATGGACAGCAAACACACATTGGATCAAAAAGCTAAGGA
>OVBA01000659.1:27929-59347 GCA_900406435.1 Lepidium aucheri | reverse complement strand
CACATTTCACACCTCGGGTTTACGGATTTAACAAGTGTAGGTATTACACTAGGTTTATTAAACAAACCTCTTTGAAGATTGAGGTGATCTTCTGTGTCTCAGATCTGAGGGTTTATGATGCTTCTAAGGAAGGAGAGAACTCAGATCGAGTCTTAGGAAAGCTTCTAATATCAAAATCAAGGAGAGATCGAAAAATTCAGATATCAAAATTTTTGACACAAATTAAGCGATTAAGGCGATCTTGGGAAAATTTTCCAGCGGAAGGCTTCAGACAATCGAAGTTACTAGGTATCTTTCTCAATTGTAAGGTATCAATCGAGTGTTCCCGTTTCCGATCTCCAAAGGAGTAGGAATTCATAACTTTAATCATAAGGCCATCGTGCCCAAATTATTGAAGAGTCTTTAGCGGACAAAATCACTTTTCCGGTGAGGTTTTCGTGTTTAAAGAAACTATCAGATTTCATCCTCAGAAGCGAGGAATTAATTGGTGGTTTAATTTTTTTTTTGATTACTTTCAAGAAAACCTTGATAACTGATCGAATTCCTAATAGATCGGGTATTACAATCTGATTTTTAAGGATATTGCTTCTCATGAAACAAGGAAAACTGGGATATTAAAGAACATTATTCAGAGAGGCGTCCAATTCTATAGATGATTAGAGAGTTCTCCTTCTAGAACGTGAAATCAGTTGATAATATTATCATCAGGTTTATCACTTATTTGAATCCTTTATCTTCTTTAATTTAAGAGGAAAGGAGAATCAAAATGGTGGTTACTATGGACATTGTTCCTAAATTATACTATGATTTAACTATGGATTCACTTCATATTGTTCATCAATATTACAGAAACTGGAGTATGAAACAAATCAATAAGCTAGATAATTTTTTTGATTGTCTGATCCTTTGTTTGGGATGTAACAAATTAAGCAGTTAGATAATTTTGACTATTATCTATCTTTTTTGTAAAATAATTTTAACTCCTCCCGAAGATGGAGATGATCTCATTTGATTTATGTCTTTTCTCCTTTTTCAGACAAGTTCCTGAAGTTATATTATTGAAGAGTTGTTGGCCGTAAATTGGATCCTGTCACAAGATATATTTATTGCTTGACGTATTCTCCTCCAGAGATAGAAGAAATCGCTGCTACACTCACCCAATGTTTGATGATGACGTATTCTTGATGTTTGATGCAGGTTCCAGAAAATCATGAAACGCCCTTAATATAATTATTGATCTACGTCTAATGGTAAGTGAGTAAGTGACAATGCATGTGAAAATTTCCAGAACAAACTATAGAAACTCCATAGTTACACATTGTAAATGACTTGATGGCACGAAGATAGTGAAAAACAGAAAATATTTTTATGAGGTTATCTTATTTTGCTATGGGATCAACAACAATAGAAAGCCGTGAAGCAAAACCAATTATTAAAGGGGCTGCACTATGAATTAAATATTTTATTGATAGCTTTAATAGAACAACTTCAAAGAAAATCAAATGAATTACATTAATATTATTGGAATAATCTAGATCTCATTACAGAAAATAATCAGGTATAAATTAAAATTCAAATCTGGACAGAATAATACAACTTATTTAACTCTAATTACATATTTTTGTCTACCAAAATCGTTTCCCTTCAAAGACATACACTGCTTATTTAATAAATTGAATATGTGTAGTTCAAACATGTAAACTCCATTTAAACCAACTTGAACAAATCACTAAAAATATGATTATAAGAATAACAAGTATAATCCCACATACGAGAGTTATAACCCGCGCTAAGTGTTGTTGATTATATAATTTTTATTTTGAAGTATAACATTAAATTAAATTTGCTGAGATATTAAACAAATGGTGTATTGTTACATTAAAACTTCAATTTAAATGGAAAAATGATAGAGTTTTAAAAATTATAGATTTTTTTTTCATTTCAATTCATAATACTGTAAATAATGAACAATATATTAACTTATAATCAGCAACAGTCAATTTATTATATTTTTACATAATTCGGAATAATATGTATAAAAATCTATCCATTTCTATAATATACAGCAAGCAAATTGTAAAAATGTGAAAAGACTAAAATATACATGTGCATAATATGAAATATAAACTTGTGATTCTGGTATATGTTGTAATGTGAATTATCCATAGACAAACTTTCAATATTCATTTCATACCATCCATAAATACCATCCTAGTAGTTATTTAAAAGTCATTCATAATAACAAAAAGTTATGGCAATGGCACGTAGATCGATCTTGATGCATTAAACTATGTAGCATCATAAAAAAATTAAAGTAGTATATATATATATATAAATAAATTTATGCTGCATTTATAAATTAGGGTAATTGTATTATGAAGTATTAATACAATATAAAAGAAACTTACGTATTAAGAATTAATGTTTATATTGTATGTGACATGTTAATCACCAAAGTGGTTTTGTCATTTTATATATAAATATTAAAGTAAAACAATTGATTGATCATGATTAAAGAGATGCTAAAATAACATAAAAGTTATAGTGATCAATTAAATTATTATTTACATTCTTGGAGATCACTCAAAGGTGGATCATTGGTTATATTTAATAATACAAAAAAATTAGTCATTTCCACTATAGTCGATAGTATGTTTATCCAAAGGTAACATATCTGTTTGATTTATATCTGTAATTTGATTAATTATTAAAGTATTAAAACTCTAAAACTAGCATCACTTATAGTGCGTGTATGTAAGTATTGCCCAAAGATTACTTAAACACATACTTTTAAAGTCTATAATTAAAATTAGGAATCTATATAAAAATCTCAAAGCACTAACGAGTAAGCATGTATAAAAGTTTGCACCGTCATCTAGGGTGTAAATGGTAATTACGGAATTGTGCTGAATGCAGAATTTGGCAGAATTTTTTTATTTTTTATGCGGAATCTTGCGGAATTACTTAAAATCAAATGGTAACAATTGAATTTTGTCGAATGTAGAATCTGGCGGCATTTTGATTTTGAGAATAATTAGATTTAAAAAATCTAATTCATAGCCAGAATTCTAAATCATAGCCAAAATCAAATAAATGTATTTCATTAAAATAAATAATATTTAAAAAATAAAATATCATTAACAGAAATGTATTAATTATTAACTAATGAAAATTATCCCACAATTGTTGTTTAATTCTCTCTCGTATCATTTTCATATGAGTTCCATTTGTTGTTCCTTCTTATTCTTGCAAAAACATTGTTTCTTCATTTTCTCCGCTTGTCTCATTATTATCAAACTGATCTCATGGAATTGCATTACCTTGTGAAGCATCATCAAAATTAAAGTCTTGGATTTGAGAAAGACGAATGAAGTTATGTAAATATGATCCATTCAGATATTTCGTCGAGTTTGGTTTCTTTTTATTCGGATTAATTTTGGTTCAAATTTTAAATTTTGGATTTTATATCTAAGACTATTTTTTCCTAAACTAATATGTTTGTACTTCTAATCATCAAAAAGTATTAAATGAAAATAACAATAGAAAAAAATACCATTGAAAAGATTTCACGTAAAAATATGTGTGACCATAATTTTTTTATGATAATATAAAAATTTCCAAAATTATATGCACTAGTTAGAAGAAAATAGTTGATTATTCTTTTATTTCACACAATCCAGCTAATATAATTCAGCCAACACAACTGGTAACAGCAAATAGTAATTTAGCTGAATTCGACAGTATTTTACCATTCCGCTGATACCAGTCTGAATCGAGAAATATAAAAATAGTCTAAATTGAAAAACAAATGTGTATCTAAAATACAATTATATATAAACTCTTACTTCTACTAAAAATTAATATTTATAAATAATTGTATAATTTATTTAAAAGATTTGACTTACATGCAAAAACTGTTAATAAAAACTAAAGTATAAAAAATTCCTCAAACTTTTCCACAAACATAACAGGTGAGTTAAAAAAAATAGTTGAAGAATAAAAACATTCTACACATCCCACAAAATTACTCAGGTACCAGTTAGTACCCTAGTATGTATGCATCTGCTAACTCTGTTGTGAAATTTAATCGGCTGAACTATGAGGAGTGGTCCGAACAGATCTGGTTCACACTGGGTATAATAGTCTTTGGACCATTCAATACTCACTGATGAGGAGCCCTCAGTCATTACAGTCGATAGCTCCAAAGCTGATAAGTCTCGTATGATACTTGGGAGCGATCTAACAGGCTGAGTCTAAACCTCATGAGAATGACAATGGCGGAAAGTATCAAGCCATCTATACCCAAGACTCTAGGGAATTCATAAAGAAAATTAAAGAGTGTTCACAATCGGATTTGGTGGACAAGTCGATAGTAGGAAGTCTCATGAGTGAGCTGACTATGAAAAAGTTTGACTGATCTCAGCCAATCCATGATCATGTGACGCACATGTCTAACTTGGCATCAAAGTTAACGGTCTTGAGAATGGAAGTTCATGAGCCTTTCTTGGTCCAATTCATCATGAGCTCTCCACCTCCTCAATTTAGCCAGTTCCTGGTGAATTATAACACCATTAAAGATAAATGGAACTATCAAGAATTGAAGGCTATGCTGGTTCAAGAGGAGGGGAGATTAAAGAAGCTGAAGGACCAAGTTGCTCTTCTCATAGGCATTAATGCCAAAAGCAGCAGAATGAAATCAAGTGTTAAAGAAAAAAAGAAGGATAAAGCTTTCATGAAGCAACCAGAAAGTCAAATCCAAAGGGAAATGAAGTGTTTCTTTTGCAAGAAAATGGGACACTTCAAGAAAGACTGTCCGAAAAGAAAGGCATGGTTCGATAAGAAAGGTACGCAACATTTATATTTTTGTTATGAATTGAACTTATTGAAGTGCCTAAAAATACTTGGTGATTAGATTCTGGTGTAACTACTCATGTGTCTTATATTGAGCAGGGATTCAGTTCGATCCAGCCCATAAGAGGACCTAAACAATACTTGTTCATGGGGAACCAGATGAAAGCACAGATTGAAGGCATTGAGACTTATAGGTTGATCTTGGATACTAGATGTCATATAGATCTTGAAGGGTGTCTCTTTGGACCTGAATGTGCTAGAAATCTTGTTTTCGTAAGTTGGACGATTAATGTTTTAATTTTAAGATTGGACATNAAATGATTACTTTTATGCTAGTGGTACAAAGTTTGATTCACTTTATAAGTTTAATCTTGATATAAAGTTTTCTGAATCCTTGTTTAATGTTGAGAATCAAGGCATAAAACGTAGTGCATCTAATGAAAGCTCAGCTTTCTTGTGGCATAAGAGATTATGTCATATATAAAACGAAAGAATTATGAGGTTGGTAAAGAATGAAATACTTCCTCTATTGGATTTTAGTGACCTAGATGTGTGTATTGACTGCATTAAAGGAAAGCAGACCAAACACATAATAAAGAAATCAACCACAAGAAGTACTCAACTTCTTGAGTTAATACACACCGATATATGTGGTCTATTTGATGCTCCATCTTGGAGTGGTGAAAAATACTTTATCACCTTCATTGACAATTATTCACGTTATGGTTGTACTTATCTACTGCATGAAAAATCTAAATCAGTGGATGTCTTAGAGGTGTTCATTGATGAGGCAGAAAGGCAGTTAGATAGAAAAGTGAAAATAGTGATATCTGATAGGGGTGGGAGTTTTATGGAAAATTCAATGAAAGTGGACAATGTCCTGGTCTATTCACTAAGTTACTTGAAAGTAAAGGCATTTGTGCACAATACAGAATGCCAGGTACACCTTAGCAGAGTGGTGTAGCTGAAAAGGCGAAACCGTACTCTAATGGATATGGTTAGGAGTATGTTAAGTAATTGTTCCTTACCCAATTCTTTGTGGATATATGCATTAAAGACTGCAACGTATGGGCTGAACCGGGTTCCTAGTAAGTCAGTTCCTAAGACTCCTTTTGAACTGTTGACGGGGAGGAAACCTAGTTTAAGATATTTACGTGTTTGGGGTTTTCCAGCAGAAGTAAAGCCGTATAACCCACATGAAAAGAAAATTGATTCTAAGACTGTCAGTGGATTTTTCATTGGCTATCCTCAAAAAATCGAAAGGGTATGTATTTTACTATCCAAACCACAGTACGAGAATAGTTGAAACAGGGAATTCTAGGTTCTTTGAGTATAGTCAAACTAGTGGGAGTGGTGAACAAAAAAAGGTGGACATTAAAGAACCTCAGGTTGAAGCTTCTTCACCTGTCGTTGCACCTCAAGTTGTTGTTCCTACAGTTGTAGTACAGTCAAATGACACAATAGAACAACACAATCAAGAGCCAACTTCTCTAGATGAAGAAGTAGTCAATGAACCAGTCACAGTTCAAGAAGAAAGTAGTGTACCACAAGAACCTATAAGGCGATCTGTAAGGGAAAAAAGATCTGCCATTCCAAATGACTATATGGTTTATGCTATTGAAAGTGAATGTGACTTAAGACTTGACAAAGACCCGCCTTCATTCTGAAAATCCATGGAAAGTGACAATTCTGAAAAATGGTTAAATGCCGCAGAAGACGAAATGACTTCTATGGGTGTTAATTATGTATGGGACTTAGTAGAGTTGCCTGATGGTTTCAAGACCGTTGGTTGTAAATGGGTCTTTAAGACTAAACGTGACTCAAAAGGTAACATAGAAAGACACAAGGCTCGCCTTGTTGCTAAAGGTTTCACCCAAAAAGATGGCATTGACTATAAAGAGACCTTCTATCTAGTTTCTAAGAAGGATTCTCTAAGGATTGTTTTGGGTTCGGTAGCTCATTATGATTTAGAGCTTCCCCAAATGGATGTGAAAACAGCCTTTCTAAATGGAGAGCTTGAGGAAGAAGTATATATGGACCAACTTGAAGGTTTTATGGCCACAGGAAAAGAACATCTGGTGTGTAAGCTGAGAAAGTCAATATATGGACTGAAACAAGCTTCCAGACAATGGTACTTAAAGTTTAATGATACCATTACATCATATGGTTTTGTAGAGATCATCGTTGATCAGTGCATCTACATGAAAGTCAGTGGGAGCAAGTTCGTTATTTTGGTCTTATATGTTGATGACATTTCTGCTTGCTGCAAATGACATGGGCATGCTATGTGATATAAAGAAATATCTCTCTAAGAACTTTGAAATGAAAGATATGGGTAAAGCATCTTATGTAACTGGAATAGAAATAATTAGAGATATATCACAAGGACTTTTAAGTTTGTCTCAGAAAGGATATATCAATAAGATTTTACAGAGATATAGGATGGAAAATTGCTCTGCAGGAAAACCTCCAATTCTGAAGGGGGATAAGTTTAGTAAAATGCAATGTCCAAAGAATGAATTGGAGCGTAAAAAATGGAAATGATTCCCTATGCATCTGTGGTTAGGAGTTTGAATTATGTTCATACATGTACTCGACCAGATATCAGCTTTGCTGTTGGTATGTTGGGTCGATATCAAAGTAATCCTAGAATAGACCACTAGAAAGCTGCAAAGAAAGTTCGTACTTACAAGGCACCAAAGAGTTCATGCTTACGTACAAGAGATCTGATAACCTAGAGATTGTCGGATATTCAGATTCAGATTTTGCCAGATGTGTTGATAGCAGAAAATCGACATTCGGCTACATGTTCCTATTAGCTGGGGGAGCAATATCTTAGAAGAGTGGAAAGCAGTCTGTCATTGCTACTTCCACTATGGAGGCCAAATTTGTGGCATGCTTTGAGGCCACAGTTCATGCATTATGGCTGCAAAACTTTATCTCATGACTTGGGATTGTCGACAACATAGCCAAGCCAGTGAGAATTTACTGTGATAACTCCGCAGCTGTCTTCTTTTCTAAAAATGACAAGTACTCGAAATGTGCTAAACACATGGAGTTAAAGTACTTGTCTGTGAAAGAAGAAGTGTTGAAACGAAGAGTATCATTTGAGCACATTAGGATGGACATGATGGTAGCGGATCCGTTAACTAAGGGATTACCACCCAAGACGTTTATTGGTCATGTAGAGTGTATGAGTGTTATAGATAAGACCTTGCTATTCTAGTTATGCTATGCTCGTTGTATTTGTAAGACTTTGAATTCACTTAAGGATATATGTTTCTGTTTTATTGAACATGTTATTATTATAATATATGTATACATTTTGATTTAAAGATAACATGTGTATTTGAGAATTAAAGTATTTCTCAATATTAAAGAAAGAAAATGATAAAGTAAGAATTGGTGTGTAATGCATGGAAGGGAACTTGTCGTTCAATGATGGGCAACCGCCATGATTCGATCAATTCTGATTTTATTACAATAATTAAAAGATTTATGAACTTGATATAAAATGCGCATTATAGATATTAAACCATAAATTCAACACAGCGGCCAAGTGGGAGAATGTAAGAATATTTTCCGTTATGTTTGGCCGATGTGTTTCTCTGGTTTAATTATAAAATTTAAGTTCATATTAAAGTTATGATTCTAATATGAAAGTTGATACCTGATAGATAGATTTCGGATAATTGTATTAGAATTGAGTGTATTGATAATCCTCCTTCCTTGCCTAATTAATTATAATTTATAAGTTCTTATACATTAAATATATATATTACATATATATACGTATATGGTAATTAATAGTTATATTATATATATATATAACCATTATACATATATGTGTATATATGTGAAGGGTGGTTAACAAAACGATGAGACGTAACTGTTGTCTCTTTATATTTATAATGGAAAAGTCTTGAAGTGTTGTGTGTCTTTTTAATGAGATATAGCATAGAGACTTACACTTAAAACACAAACGGGAGAGTGTTGGTTACATCTCAGAAAAGTTTGATATTTTGTCCATCAAAGAGATAGATCAAAGTGATAAAGGCTAAGGGAGGATAAGCCAATCTAAAAACATTGGATCCATAACAAGCAATGGATCAAGGTTAGTATTTCTTCTTCATTAATAAAATATTTATTTGTTGAATTAAAACAAATTTAGAATGAAACTTGGGATAGATTTCATAATAGAAATCATGAAATTGAATTTATAACAAGAAGAAAAATGTAACAAAGGCTATGAATGGTAACAAAAGTGCGGAGCGTATTTGATATACGTGGCGCAGATTCTTAAAAATTGTCACCAAATATTGCATATAAAGTGTATTTTTTCTCGAAAAAACAAAAACAAAGTCGCAATAGTGATTTTGTGAAGTAAATGATCAATTTCTTCCAAACATCAACTAACCAGCGTTTTTTTAAAAAAAACGCAATAGTACTCACTTTTTTTTTTGTTATTTTCTATAGTAATTTTTATAAAGAGCTATATATATGTAATTAAATTTTATTAAAACAAAAATAACTATATTTATGTTATTAGATCAGATTGATTATTTGACTAATTTTTGATAGTTAAGTCAAATCAGTTATTTGTTTCAAATGTGTTTTACGTCTCGGTAGCTAAATATGTAACCCACATTTGAATCAAAAATATATAAAACCACACAAAACATTTAAGTATATAACCCATATTATCTTTGTCAAACTTTGTAACATTGACGAAGTAAGCTTACAAATATATATCCGTTAATTTAAACCAAATATATATATATATATATCCGTTAATATTTACTTATACAAAATCTCAACACAAAAAGTCATCCCTAGTCAGATCCTGCAGAAATAGGTGCCAGATGAAAAATGACGTAATATTTAGGAAAAGAGACAACATGTGGCACTCATAACTCTTGTAGGGGTGTTTCTTTTTCTTTTTTGACAAAATGGTAGGGGTGTTTCTAACTATGGCTTTTTGGCTACAAACGTTATTACAAATGTAACAGTGACATTAATCATTACTCCTTTTGCACCAGTCCAAATTACTATATTTTTTTTTAATGATTAAGAGCATTCATTTCGATTTTGGTGAAGATCATTCAATTTTCCAGATATTGTGTTTATGAATAAAATTATATAAACAAAACGTAATATATAACGCATGACTAATTTTTTTTCTGATAAAAAAAATTAATGCACGTTCTAAATTTTTATTTACTAATTTACGTTTAGTTTTTATATAAAACTTAATTTGTATTGAGATAAATTTTTTCTTTTCAACTTGTGTTTTTTTTTAAAAAAATTTATTGACTTTGTTTGCAAAAAATTATTTAGTTAATATACGTGTTAATTATTTAACAAATCAGATAATATATCAAAAATAATATAGTTAAAATATTTTGTACTATTTTTTTTAACTTAACTCAATTATGAAATAAACTAAGTCCAAAATCTGGGTACATCATTCACAAAAGTTTGAAATCTAGATAATCTTCTAATACTACAGGCTAGACAATCTGCTTTGTGATTAAGAACACAAGGAACCAAAGCTAAAAGGCAAAAACTAAAGGACCTCCGAAGTCTAGAAAAATCATTTAAGTAAGACTGGAACGTGGACTAGGCATCGAGATCCTCGATCATCTTCACCAGTTCTGAGCAGTCCACCAGAAATTCAACTTATAGGATCTGTAAAAAGGCCATGCGGGTCATGGCTCATAGGAGCGCTTCAAACTCCGCGCGGAAAGCAAAAAGACTTCGACAAATACTCTGGGCTCCCATATTAATTACAATACTCTCATATTGATAACAATACCAACCCAATCCTGTGAATAAATTGGAATCTTCCATGAAGCATCTACCATACATTGATAATATGTAAATGCTTAATTGATCAATAGTGGTCTCGATATCACCTCATTATCGTATATATGTCAAGGCCACCACCACCTCTATCAGAGCCTTCTTTTTGGGATGACACCCATGCTTCCGCCTCTGATTTGGCCGCCATGATTAAATCCCATGAAATGTTGTCTTTGTTTGTGAAAGCCTTCTCGTTGCGGGCGTTCCATAGAACCATATAATCCAAGGGAAGCTTTTGGAATATGTCGACCTGTCAAGTCTCCAAAGTAGAAGATCTATATTAAAAAAATGGATACGCCCGGAAGGTTTGCACCGACAGGAATTTTGGAGAGTGCCCAAGCTTGAATGAATGAAAGACATTCAAACAAAACATGGTTAATGGTATCCTTATCTGACCCACATCTGACACATCGTTCATCACCATCTATTCCTCGATGTATTAGATTTTTTTTCACTACTAGTTGTTCTAATAAAGCTTGCCAAATAAAATATTTAATGTTCAGTGGTGCCTTAGTTTCTAGACTTGGGACTATAAGTCATGTATGTGTGGTCTAAGAGTTTCCATCGACTTCTATGTAATGTTACATACTGCCCAATATCCAGACTTTACCAAGTACAAACCTGTCTTGGTGTAATGCCATCCAAATCAATCATGAGACGGCCTTCACGGAATATGAATCCCTAAGATTATATCTGCATCTCTCAGATCGAACATCTGTGTAATAAGAGGCTCTTTCCATAGGTGCAATCTTGAGTCAATAATATCCAGCACTCGTAAGTCAGGATAAACATATAATCTTTTGCCCAGTACCAGTCGCGGAATTACATCTAGTGTCCATGGGTCTCACCAGATTTTGATAGTCTCACCATTTCCCCATCCTCTTAATCAGTGCTTTATTTACCAGAACGCGTGCAGAAATGATACTCTGCCACCCATAATAGTGCGAGTATAATCGTCATGGCTCTAGAGCTGAATGGCCACAGAGTAACAATCTCGTATGACCCTAAGAAAAAAAGAATATGGGTGATCGAGTAGTCGCCATAGTTGTTTTGCCAGTAAAGTAGAGTTGAAATTCTCAATTGCTCTAAACTCTAAACCACCCCTCCTTCTTGTCCTTGCATAAACACTCCTATTTAGCCCAATGGATACCTCGTGATGTGTTTGAGTTATGCCACCAAAAATTAGCAATGGCTGCTGAAATTTTTAAGGTGGCTGACTTGGGAAGACAATAGCACGACATTACATAGGAAGCTATAGCCGTGAGCACTTATTTGATTAAGACTTCCTAGCCTCCTTTGGATAGAAACTTGGCTGACCATGAGTTAATCCTTGCGTCTATTTTGTTCTTTATAAAGGCGAAAACCTTAGTTTTTGTACCTTTTAGCCCTTCTTGTAAGCCTAGGTAGGTGGCCATACCCTCAAAATTTTTAATCTCCAAATGATCTTGAATTTCTTTTCTTGTGAGAGGATCCACTACATTCCCAAATTGGATAGAAGACTTAGAGTAGTTAATTTGTTGTCCAAATACCTTCTCATATGCCGTTAAGACTTGTTTGATTGTAGAAGCCTCCGATAAATTAGCCTTGCAGAAAAAAAAACTATCATCGCCAAATAACAAGTGAGACACAGCCGGGCTTGTTGTAGCTACGAAAATCTATGTTATCTATTCTTGTGTTACATCATTTCTTAATTTTGCGATCAAAACTTTCATGCATAAGATGTAACAAAATCTAAAAGGATAAATATGATTGAAATCATAAAAACTTCATAACTCAGAAAAATACAGCTTCTTCAGATAAAGTTCATGGTAACACATATCAACAATTAGAACCTATTTTTATCAAAGAAAAAAGAAATCAGAACCCATCAAATAAAAAACAAGTTTTTCCCAAGCCAAAAAAAATTTGGATTTATATAGCTCATAATTTCATATAGTTCGGATTCAACAGTTTCCTCTTGTTTGCACCTTCCTCCTCTCTGTCTCTAGATCTTGTCTCCATCACTGACGCGCCCTGTAGCAGTATAACGAGGGCTTCTGCCTTCAGCCACCAGATCTGTTCCGTCAAGCTCAACAACGTGAGATGGGATTTTATGACTTAGCTTGTCGGAGTTTATTAGACATATACGTGTCATTAGATCATTTGATATGTTAATCTTAGTTTAGAGTCAGTTAAACTAAATTGTTATATATAAACAGACTGATTATTCCGTTAATGATAAGCAAATTTTATCCAAAACTAAAATGGTACCAGAGACATTTCTTCCGCGTTTTCTCTTGTGATTTTCCCGTGAATCTTCTCTGCAATTTTCTCGTGAATCTTCCATTTTTTTTCTTTTCTCTCTTTCGATTTCACTTTAGTCTATTGTGTTCAGCTTTCTTCATTCATTTCTTTAAAGGCGAAGAAAGGAGCTAGACTCAGAAATTGCTCGACTGCTTCAGTTGATTTGGCGATGAATCTCCTGCTATGGATAGGTCAAATTCGAGGCAGAGCCTCCATGATCAAGCTACAGGAAACTATCAACCATCCGTTTCAACAGACTCGATTGACAGCTCTCATAATCCCTTCTATCTTCAATCCGGAGACCATCCAGGTATGATGATTGTTTCAGAAGTTCTTCAAGGTGAAAACTACAATTCTTGGTTAATCGCTATGAAGACTAGTCTAGAAGCTAAAAATAAGATTGATTTTGTCGATGGAACCTTGCCTAGACCTGCTAATACAGATCCGCTTTACAAGATCTGGTGTCGCTGCAATAGTATGGTCAAAACTCGGATATTGAACGTTGTTTCTAAACAAATCTATGCAAGTATTATGTATTTACAAGATTCTATAGATATCTAGAAGGATCTTCATAATCGTTTTCACAAAAGTAATCTACCACAAATATACAATCTTGACCAAGAAATCAGCTCACTTCGTCAAGGATCAATGACTTTTTCAGAGTAACACAAAATTGATAACACTCTGGGAACAACAGGCTTGTACTAAGGATCTGATGGAAAGTGGAGGTTGTAGATATTCTCAAGTGAAACGATTCATGGAAGATCAAGAAACTACTCGCATTGTTCAATTTCTTATGGGATTGCATGATGATTTTGCTACAACTCGTAGTCAAGTATTGAACATGAAACCGAGACCTACTCTTTCAGACATGTATAATTTGCTTGATCAGGATGAAAGTCAGAGAAGAAGATCTCAGATGAATCCCAACCCCTCAGCCTTTCAGATTCAAGCAAATGTTTTCACCTCTACTCAGAACAATAACTCTGCAAACGACAATCAAAAGAACATACCAACTTGTACTCACTGTGGCTTAAATGGTCACACTATTGAGCGTTGCTATAAGATTGTTGGATACCCTTTGGGCTGGAAACCAAAGAATCAGAGACAAAATCAGAAGATTTCTGGTCCTGTTGCTGCAAACCTAGCACTTACAGATACAGAGAATTCTAATGAAGCTGCTATGGATCTTACAAGAGATCAGATACAACGATTGATGGCGTATTTTACCAAAACGTTGAGGCCCCTCAAACTGCAACGATTACAGAACTTCCAAATGAAGCTAGCACAAGTAATCAACCTACCATTTCTCAGTTAACTGGTAATTTATATCCCTCCATTGTTTGTTTAATGACTCGGGTTTATAATGATAGTTACTTTTATCTGACTGGGGATGTTGAAAGTATGAATAAGTGGGTTATTGACTCAGGAGCTACACATCATGTTTGTTTTGACAAGAATTCATTTTAGAAATTTTATCCTTTGAAGGATACAACATTTACCACAGGACTGGGTATTCACATAGCTGGAATTGGAACCATTGCTCTCAGTGAAGATATTGTGTTATCTGAAGTTCTCTTCATACCTCAGTTCAAATTCAACTTTTTAAGTGTCAGCACACTAAGTTAGAGTCTTCACTGTGGTTTTTGGTTTGATCCTTATCAATGTCAAATACAAGACCTTACAAGGGAGTGGATGATTAGTACCGCTAGAATGCATTCAAATCTTTACTTCCTGGATCCGATGAAACCAAGACAAAGAGTAGCTTCAGTAGTAATTTGCAGTGCAGTGAAAGTGGATTCACAAATCTGGCACCAAAGACTTGGCCACCCTTCTTCACAAGTTTTAGATTCTCTTTCAAACAAAATGTCTGTTTCATGTCAGAAGTCCATTGAGTCATCTACTTTGCATTGTAAAACCTATCACCTTGCAAAACAAAAACATTTACTTCAGGGCAAAATATATCGACTATAATCTTTGATTTGGTTCACATTAATATATGGGGACCGTTTTCTACATCTTCTTGTGATGGTTATAGATACTTCTTGACAATAGTTGAAGACCATTCTCGCTAGTTGGATATATCTTCTTCAAAACAAGTCATAAGTCATTCAGATTTTCCCAGATTTTGTTGCTATGATTGAGAATCAGTATGAGGTCAGATTGAAAGGGTTTCGATCAGATAATGATCCATAATTCAACTTTACTAAATT
Organism: Lepidium aucheri; assembly: GCA_900406435.1. Classification (NCBI taxonomy): domain Eukaryota; kingdom Viridiplantae; phylum Streptophyta; class Magnoliopsida; order Brassicales; family Brassicaceae; genus Lepidium; species Lepidium aucheri. The sequence goes on along the minus strand of OVBA01000659.1, from coordinate 44,138 downwards.
CTTTCAGCAAAAAGGAATCAAATCTTACCATTCATGTTCAGAGACTCCTCAACTAAACTCAGTTGTTGAAAGAAAGCATCAACACCTTCTCAATGTTGCTAGAGCACTTTTGTTTCAATCAAACTTGCCAATTGAATATTGGAGTGAGTGTTTACTCACAGCACTCTTTCTCATTAATAGATCATCCAGGGTTTTAGGAAGGAAGTCTCCATTTGAAGTTCTGATGAAAAAAGCTCCAGACTATAATAGTCTTAAGAGTTTTAGTTGTTCGGCTTATGCTTCTACTTCACCAAAGCAGAGACATAAATTTGCTCCACGAGCAAAAGCTGCAGTGTTTCTAAGATATCCAACTGGTATCAAGGGATACAAATTACTGGATATTGAGAGCCACACAGTTTATGTATCTAGACATGTTGTTTTCTATGAAAACATATATCCATTTGCAAAATCAGAAGTCAATGCTGACATTAAGAGACTGTTTTCCTGACAACACAAATCATCAGGTACATTTTCCTCATCTTGATGACATTGATGTTAATGATGATTTGAATGGTGTAAATGAAAGCAGTCCAATGAAGAGTTCAGAAGAGACTTCAGTGACCACTTCATCGCATGATACTGTTTCAAGTATCTTAAACCATACAGAGAACTCTGTAAAAAGATACAAGGAAGAGTTTGAGATCCACGAAACAGCCAGTTTACTTGCAAGATTATCATTGCTATGCAGTCAACTCAGAAGCTAAATATCCAATGTCTGATATCTTGTCATATGATAATCTTTCTAAAGATTTTTAATATTTTTTAGCTGCAATTACAAAAGAGTTTATAGCAAAGAATTATGAAGAAGCTTGCAGACATGAAGTTTGGAATGGATCAATGGACAGTGAAGTAAGTTCACTGGAAGATGCGAATACATGGAAGACCATGACTTTACCAGATGGTAATCATGCTATAGGATGCAAATGGTTATATAAAGTGAAATATTATGCAGATGGGACTTTGGAGAGACACAAATCTCGCCTAGTAGCCAAAGGATATTCACAAAGAGAAGGACTTGATTATGTAGACACATACTCGCCTGTTGCAAAGTTTTCTTCTATTAAAATGCTTCTCTGCTTAGCTACAAACTGGGTTGGTCTCTATCACAGTTGGACATTTCAAATGCATTCCTTAATGGAGATTTGAATGAGGAAATTTATATGCAATTGCCACCAGAATATGCACCTAAATAGGGGGACACTCTACCACCTAATGCTGTTTTCACTTGAAAAATCCATTTGTGGATTAAAACAAACATCAAGGAAGTGGTACATGAAATTTTCTGAGACATTATTGTCTCTTGGGTATGAAAAATTTCTTTCAGATTACACACTCTTTACAAAAGTGACTGATTCAACCTTTGTTGCAGTACTTGTTTATGTTGATAATATAGTTATAGCAAGCAAGAATGATGAAGCAGCAAATTGTTTGAAGAATTAGCTCAAAGATAACTTCAAACTGCGAGACTTAGATGCATTGAAATACCTCTTGGGTTTGGAAATAGCTCGTTCCTCATACGGTATTTTCATTTGTAAATACATATGTGCACTTGAAATACTTGATGAACTTGGGTTATTAGGATGTAAGCCATCTTCCATTCCAATGGAACCCAATCAGAAGTTATCAAAGGATGATGGTGAACTTCTTATTGAACCAGAGTAAGTCTCTGAAGCTTCCCCAACTGGTTCAAAGTATATTTCTCATCGGCGGCCGACGACTGCTTCTCTTGGAAAGTAAGTCTCTGAAGCTTCCCCGTCCACCGTGGTGAATTTGAGTGTGGATAAATATCAATATCTGTATATGGGATCTTGAGGCGTTGGAGGTTTTCCGAGAAGAAGTTTAACAATCAGAAATCTCTGAGAGCATAAGTTCTGACCAGTTTATTTCGACGGTGAATCATTAAGGAATAGAAATTAAACTGTTTACAGAAGGCGGTGGTCGGCACTGTCTCTCGTATTTTGCTAGCAAGTTCCTTCTCGAATGGCTGACGTGTGACATCAACTTAGAACTATTGAGCCTTTCTTAGACCATTATGTTTGGTTTCACTTAAGTTAGTTTTGGGTCTCTTTTTGGGCCTCATATGTACCCAATCTTACTTTCAAACACATTTTAGGCATCTTTAATAAAAACTATTATGGCGAGAAAAAAAATTAAAGTTAGGAGTATTATTAATTTGTGAATTTGTATTATCCATTTGTGAATTTTATACAATAAAGTTAAGGTATTATACGTACAATTTCGTTTTTGTTTACAAAACGTCGCCTCAATACAGCCGAGGACAAGTAGCCTAGTAGTATAGTCACTTTACAAATCCACAAGGCACCAGAGATCGAAGCCTCTATCTACAGTAATAGGAGAAGAATTTAAAAACCACTAGGCTAGTTGACAAAAAAAAAACATTGCCTCAATACTATTGAAAAATCTCCAATTTTTTTATGGCTAGTCATATTTTTGTTAGGTTTCATAGTCTTTTATCAATGTTTATTTTTCTTAGTTGATTTCAAGTCAAAATTTTATATTTTCATACATGAAAAGTAATAATATATTATCATTAAAACGGAGGTCTATTTTTTTTAAAACTTTTATTTGTAAAAAATTAGAAAACATACTTTAAATTTTTTTTTAACTTATGATCTAAAAAATCAGTATTACTAAAAACCGCATAAAACATATGATCACTAAAATCCTTCTTTTTAATCCGCATTTTTATGAATTACGCAATTTTATAATCTAGACAATTGTATCCATTTCAATTACGTAATCACATTGTTCTTCTGAATCACTAAAATCCATTTTATGATTTTTCTCTTTTGATCGATTTTCATCTCTCATTGCAATGAATATCCATTGGAGCAATTACTATCGATGAAGACATGCAACACAGTTCGAAGAACAATTAGATTTTAACGTTGTAGAAGGACAATCAAACTCTGACAACTTTTATCTCCTTGTAGTCTTATTAACTGACATCTTAGTAATACATAAGTGATATCATTTTATACAATAAAATACAGAAGTGATATCAACTCTTATGTGTTATCTTTTCTCTACGCTTGTGTATTGTGTTCTAATATAACCTTGAACATATATGTAGAGACTGCAACTTGCCTTGAGTGAGCAGTGAGTATATTCTGTGAGATATGAAGGCTTAACATGGCTGCATGATATTACAAGATGCCATGTGTCTCTTTCGAGCATGTATTAGATTATATTTTTGTATTATAGATATTGAGTAATATCCACTGGTTTATAAACTCGTCTATTGTTCATGTTTCCTATATGCATGTTGAATCCAGTTGGATATGTGCTATTTTTAACATTTTTGTAAGATTAATGCTGATTCTCTAGGGTTTCTGGATACTAATAGGTACATTTTGTACTTTTGACAGGAAATTGCTGAGTATTATGAAATTGAACAGAAGACCAAGCAGGCTATCGCTGGCTTATTTTTAAAAGGCAGTTGATGGTAGTTTATAACATCATTCTCATGGCCATGTATTACATCCAGCTCATGAGATGGCTGTAACAGACTGTTCATCGATCTAACTAATAATATTTTCCTTTAGCTTATTACTCTGGCAAATCATTTGGTTTACTGGTCATGATGTTCAGGTTCTTGAGCAAATGTACAACTGTAAGGTGTGTAATTTGTCATGCACAACTAGAGACGAGGTAAAAGCAACTTCTCTTATTTTGGAAAAGTTGTGTAATTAGCCATTGTTTGGTTCTTGGTAATTCTTCTGTAATGTACATAAAGATTGTTTACGATACATTTCATTTGGAGAGATTGAAGAAAGAGACAAAGACAAAAACACTAAAGGATTTTAACAGAGAAGACGAGAAACCAAAATAGTAAGTCAGTGACTCAACTTTATCTTTGTTTGATTAGTAAAGTTTGGATCTTTTGATTTTCTATTTCTTTCTAAATCAATATGAGGAATGGTGAAAAAATTCCAGACTCTATAGGCAACATTTCAAATCTCATGACTCTCTCATCCGTGAAATTGACCTCTTGCAACTTTCAGACCTTCTAGGTCAGGATTTGCCTCTTCTCTCCTCTAGTGGTGGCTTGATTCTCCATCTGCTCAATAATCTCATTTCCTCATCTCTTCGTTACTATGCATACGACCGTTTTGTCTTCCTCTCATGTGACACTCAATGTCTTCTACTTATTGGGCATTTTGGTCATGGGCATCTTTTATTAGAATCGATATAGGTTCTTTAACGATGTGTTTTTTAAAAAGTTGACTCTAAAAATCTTTGTATCTTCTGCTTTATACTGCAAATTTTAATACTAAATCAATTAACCAGAAAACAAATTCTCTCTTTTTGTCTTCAATTTTGTCTGATTAAATTATGATTATCTACAGATCTCTAGTACTTATCAATCTTTTCATTCTATTTTCAGTTGTGGTTAATTTTCAAAGATGTGACTATAAAAACTCTAAATCATTTCTTGAATCTAGATTAAAGTTATGGCAAAACAAATACAACACTTTCATCTCTAACAAGGATTATACTTGCATTATAACGAGGGATTTGATTGTTTTTCTAAATTATGTTCATTTAGATTGTTAGAACCCTGTTGATATTTCAAAATATTGTTTTAGTTTTTTATTATTTTTTTATAATTTTGAGTTTTTATATAGAAATATCCAAACCCAAACTCGATCTATACCATAACAAAGCATATCCAAAGAATAAAAATATCTGAATAAATCTTATATCTATAACCAAAATACCAAATTAGAGAAACCAAACACGACAAAATACCATAAGTGGATCCTAAATCTATGTACACAGAAAACTGAATCCAAACCCGAAATGGAACTGAATCCAAAACCGGATTTGTACCCAATATGTATTTATTCATTTCATTTTTTTAGTTTTTTCTATTAAAATTTTATTAATTTGAGTGGTTGTGTAAAAATTTATAACCAAACCCACCTTATGCCTATTTTTAAGGGTAATTACAAACCATATGTTAATTTTATCTTAAAGTTTATAAAATATCCAAAATGAAAGTGTCTTCCGCTTTGATATATATGATGATTTTTTCAATTCTTCATAATCTCGCCAATGCTTACCAAAAATTGAAAGTATATAGATTTAATAGCGATATGCTAATATATTGTTTGTTTTACCTTTTTTGTAAATTAAAACTACAAACATATGTCCGTTTAAAGATCATAATTTTTTTTTCATCATTGGACTAAACTAGCCGGCTCATTAGCCAAATTCCTCAATAATGTAGGCAGTGGGACTCAATCCATGGTTGTGTGATCGTGTCCCACAAACAAATGTATAAAGCATTTGGCAAATTTCGTGAGTTTTATTTCGTTCAAACCAAAACTGGTCATTACAAATTTGCTACCAGTTTTAAAACAATACAAAACATTATCCATATTTATGGTTACATGACTGATAACCCAAAATTTTGACCAAACATATTACCGAATCAAAAAATATTAAAAACCGCACAAAGAAAATAAAATCTGATTACATAAATATCATAGAAATCAAATAAGCTTGCGCTTGAAGCGCGGATAACATCCTAGTTTCAATTAGAACGATCACTACAAAAATGGAAAAAGTGATTAAGAGACAAAGGACACTTCTTCTTTTAGAGCGATCACTACGAAAAATGAAAAAGCAATTGAGAGACAAAGAATATATACTACTTCTATTGGAGTAATCTTGAAGTTAGTAGCTTGAGCTGCAAGCTAATAAATTAAACTAGTTAAAATATTTTAGAAAATTATTCAAAACATATTTGAAACGTTTTAGAAATTTATCCAAAACATAATTGTTTTCCTATTAAAATTAGGAAATAGTCTAGTCTATATAATGAGATGCCAATGTTTGACATAAGGTGTAAGTTCATTAGCTTTAGGGAGTATTTGGAGTGATTTTAATAAAAATAAAAATCATGTGTTATTCAATCAATAATTTTAAAATGTCACATAAAATTTAGTGTTGTTGTACATATGATTTATATTGTCTCTTAAAATTCAGTGTTATTGAATTATATAGTGATTAAAAAATCCTTAAACATTCACTGTTATTGGAAATATTTTGAGTATTGAGATTTTAATTTGTACATAGAACTTTAAAAGATTTTAGAAGATTTTTTTAGTTATAAATACAAAGAACCAAATCTCATGGTTTAGGTGGAATTGCCTAGAATTTAGTTCTAAATCATAACAAATTCCTTAAATTCACCCAAAATCTTAAAATCATTTTAACTTATTTAAAAGTCAAATCACCACAAATGTTCAGTTCAATACACCCTCTTAGTTTTTAAGTTAGTTTTTTAAAAGTAATAAAGAAATTTATTCTTTATACATCTTTGAATTCACTGAAATACTTCTGAAGGCCTTCAATTAGTATCATAGCCTAGAAAGATCAATTAAGAGGGATTCCTATTCACGAGAAGGGATTAAACATGAGTTTTAATCAAAATAAATAGAAACCATGGGAGACAATATCTTCCCATAGTACCAGCGGAGAAAGAAAAATGAGGTCGAGGATCTTTTTCTATACAATGTCCAATGTTGAGTGCAACTAACTACACCGTATGTGCCATGAGGATGAAAGTTTGTCTCAAAGTACACAAAGTTTTGGAAGTATTTGAGACGGAAAACAGTGATGAAGAGAAGAATATAAATAGCAAGGTGATGGCTCTCTTGTTCTAATCTATACGCGATGCTCTTATTCTTCAAGTTGGAGAGTTAGACACAACCAAGAAAGTATGGGAAGCCATTAAAACTCAGATATGAGGCTAAGAGGGTTTGAGAGGTGAGGTTGCAAACATTAATGGTGGAATTCGATTGTCTTAAGATGAAAGAAACCGAGACCATAGTCAACTTAGTGGGAAAGTTATCAGAGAGTTCATCAAAATCATCATCTATAGGTGTGAATATAGAAGAATCGAACTTGGTTAAGAAGTTTATTAAGTGTGTTCCTCGAAAGTTTTACATCTACATAGTTGCTTGCATCTCCTGAACAAATCTTGGATCTTAATACTACAAGCTTTGAGGATATCATAGGTCGTTTAAAGGCTTATGAAGAACGTATCTTTGAAGAAGAAGAAGAATAATCTCAAGAAGACCAAAACAAGTTGATGTATTTGGAATCTCAAAATCAAACAAGGAACTACAACCAAATCAATAATGAGGGTTCTAGAGGAACAGGAAGAGGAAGAGGAGGTAGATCGGGTTCTAGAAGAAGAGGCTGATGTCGAGGGGACTTTGACATGTCAAAGTGATATGTTATCGATGTGATAAGTATGGAAACTATGCTTTTAAGTATCCGCATAGGTTGTTAAAGCTAGAAGAAGCACAAGAAGACAGTAGAAATCAAGATACACAAGAAGCGGATGATCTCTTGATGCACAGAATTATTTTCTTAAATGAAGAAAATTACATACCAAATAAGTTTGAGATAAAAAATGGAGAAGGGAATAATTGGTATCTGGATAATGGTGCTAGTAAGCATATGACTAGAGATAGGAGATATTTTACCAAGATCGATGACTCTGTTACTAGGAAAGTAAAGTTTGAAGATGATTTAAGAATCGATATCAAAGAGAAAGTTTCACTATCCTTCTTAGATCGGAATGGATATACAAAATAGATGACGAATGTGTATTATATTCCATATTAAAAGAGTAACATAATAAGTCATGGACAACCAACTGAATCAGGTTGTGACATTAGGATGAAAGGAGATCATCTAATAATGCGTGATCGAGATGAGAAACTACTTGTTAAGGCCAAGAGATCACGATCTCTACAAGGTTCAAATGAAATTAAGAGATACTACACATCTACATCTTTCTAGGATCATCGATTCAACTAGATGGCACTCGGGAGTAGGACATGCTAGTCTTGAAACAATAAAAATAGGACCCAAAAATATCTTATTAAAGGAATACGGAAAGCTAACGTCAAAACATAGATATGTAGATTATATTTGTTAGGAAAGCAAACACGACAAGCATTTCCTAAAGCTACTTTCTACCGAGCTAGTAAGAATCTGGAGCTCATTCATGGAGATCTTCATGGTCCAATAACACCAAGTACATCAGCTGGAAATAGATACATCTTTGTACTTATTGATGATCGATCAAGATATACGTGGACAATCTTGTTGAAAGAAAAACTGATGCTTTTGACAAATTCAAGAAATTCAAGATAATAGTGGAACAAGAAACAGAAGAAAGGATACAAGTGTTTAGGACAGATCGATGAGGAGAGTTTGTTTCACGAGAATTCAATTCTTTTTGTGAAGGAACTGGTATCAAAAGGAATATAACGTCTCCATATATTCCTCAACAAACAAAGTTGTTGAAAGAAGAACAAGGACTCTAATGGAGATGACAAGGAGTATTTTGAAGGATATGAAGGTACCAAACTACTTATGGGGAGAAGCTATAAGACACTCGACCTATCTCATGAATCGAAATGTTGCAAAAGCCATCAATGGCATGACACCTTATGAGGCTTATCGATCCAAGAAACCAAACCTTGGACATCTTCAAATATTTGGGTGTATTAGCTACGCAAAAATAAAGAACCACACCTCAAGAAACTAGAAGATAGGTCACGAATGCTTTTTCACCTTGGTACCGAGCCGGGAGCCAAAGCTTATCGACTACCTGATCCACCAAATCGGAATATCATCATAAGTAGAGATGTTGTGTTGATCAGACTAAGAGGTGGAATTGGAGTAATAATAGAACACAGGAGAGTATACATGGAAGTTTTTTGATGTAACAATTGGAGGTTTACGAATCAATAAATCAAAAAAGTGTAAAAACAAGCAACAAAATCATTTCTTCCTTCGAAAGTAACCAGCGATGTGAGAATTCTCACGCAAGGAAGGATGAAAGTAATGAATTGATGTCTTATTGTGATATAGAAGCAGATGAGAGGGATGAAGATGTAGGTGGACCGATGCCAACTGTGAGAAGATCACAAAGACAAGTCACAAAACCTAAGTATCTAGAAGACTATGTCTTGATGGCGGAAAAAGAAGGGGCGAGATTGTTGCTATGCTTGAATGAAGAACCTATAAATTTTTGAGAAACAAAAGATTCAGAAGAGTGGATAGCCACTTGTGACGAAGAGATAGGTTCAATATAGAAGAATCTCACTTGGAATCTCAGTGATCTTCCCGTAGGAGTAAAGCCAATCGGTCTTAAGTGGATCTTTATGATAAAACGAAATGCTGATGGAAGCATTAAGAAATATACGACTAGACTTGTTTCCAAAGAGTATGTTTAAAAACATGGGATATACTATGAAAAAGTATTTGCACCGATTCCAAGACTTGAAGCAATTTGTCTATTGATCAATCTATCGGCAACAAATGGATGGGAAATTCATCACCTCAATGTCAAGAATAATTTTTTTAATGGGAAAAAAATGTTAATGTGACACAACCAGAAAGCTTTGTGAATAAAGAAAGTAACGACAACATTAGTAAGTTGAGAAAAGCTCTATATCGATTAAAGCAAACACTAAGAGCATGGAACATTAAGTTCAATAAAGTTCTTAAGGAACTCAAATTTGTGAGATGTACTAAGGAACCATTGGTTTATAGGAAAGAAGTAAACAAAGAAAAAACAATTACATTCATAAGATATTAAAATTTGAAAGCATAAAGTATTGAAATAGTTCTCCCATTTTGTTGATTGTAGTCATTAAGGGATTTTAGGGGCAGCCTTTGGAGTAAATCCCCAGTGGTCTTCAAGTTCATCGAGAAGAGTAGGATGGTAACTGAAATTGCAGTGTAACGATGAAAAATCAATATTAAATCCTATTGAGGAGTATATTGTAATTAAGAGTTAATGTTATAAAACATATTTATCTCTAGGTTAAACTCTTGTATAAAAGACTTCGTTCTCTATTGTTTATCAATAAAGAAAACTTTCTAAAACTAGGTTTCTTAACATGGTATCACAATCTAATCATAGAATTTAGATTCAATCTCGATCCTAGGATTATTCTCTTTTTTGTTTCTCTTCTTTGACCTTAACAAATCATGATATCTCTGTCACGTTTGTTTTTCGAAAATGTTGCAAGATGATTCTACCAAAACAATTCAGAATGTGCAACCTGAAGAATCGATTCAACGACGAAGAATCGACCCGTATGATATGTCTCCGGGAGAAAATCCTGGTGCAATTATCTCACAACCTCAGTTGTGTGGCTGTAGTCACGATGAATGAGTTTCAAACATAAGACTTGCTCTTCGTGCAAGAAGGAAATTTGGTTTCGCAAACGGATCAATACCAAAACTGCTGATGATTTTGAAGATATTGAAGACGATGGTGGTTTCTTGGATCAAACTCACGGTAGCTCAGGATCTGAGTAGCTCTCTATCGCATCATGAAATCGCTGATGACCTGTGGACGAATATAGAAAAGCATTTTTCACTTAAAAATTGACAAAGAGTCCAACGACTGAAAACAGAGTTGACGAATTGCCATGAAAAGGGTACTGCTATAGAAGCATACTATGGACGTCTCATAAAATTGTAAACAAGTTTTTCTGATTTTTAGAGAGCAAAAACTATGGTAGAGATTGCCAAAGAGAGAGAAGAGGATAAACTTTATCAGTTTGTGATGGGACTTAATGAGACGCTATTTGGTGCTGTGAAATCGTCCTTGCTCTCTCGAGACCTCTTCCCTCTGTTGAAGAAGCTTATCAAGTTGTTTCTCATGATGAGGATTCAAAACAGGTCAGCCGTATGCTTGAAGCAAGGAATAACATGAGTTTCGCAGTCCAAGCAACACTTGAGATTGTTTTGTGTCTGGTTCTGCTTATTCTTCTTGTAGTTTTGAGTCTGCACAAGCCAGTCAAGTTGTATCTGCTGCGCCTACTCCTTCTGTGAACTCGGCCATAACTGATGCAAATAGGTTGGGATTTAGTGGACTCAATGACCAATAGTGGAAGACCTTGGTTCAGATGTTGAATGAACATCAACCTGCCACACGTTTTGTCAGGTACTCTTTTTATTGAATCTTGGATAATTGATACATGAGCAAAAAATCATATGACAAGTAGTATTGATTATCTAACGGATGTCTATGACATGCCTCTGGTTCGTATTAAGCTCCCTGACGGTAGGTTCACAATGGCATATAAAAAAGGGACAGTTTATTTAGGAAAATGTGAGACTTACAAATGTCTTTCTTGTCGATGGATTGCATTGTCATCTCATCTCTGTGTCTCAGTTGACATGTGCCAATAGTTGTATTTTTCTGTTTACTAACAAACTGTGTGTTGTCTAGGACCGCACCACCTTGATGCTGATTGGGGCGGGTGAACAAGTCAAGGGTCTCTATTTTTTTTGGAACATAGTATTTGCAGCTGCTGTTCCGCAAGTAATAGATGACCTTCTAGAGGATCTTTGGCGTAGGAGTTTGGGACACCCAGATTCTAAGACCAGGGAAATAATTAAATTATCAAGTAGTTGTACTTTTGATTCCAATTCATGTGATAATTGTATTCGTGCTAAGCAAACACGAGACACTTTTCCATTGAGTATTAATAAAGCATCGCATATTTTTGAATTGGTTCATAGTAATTTTTGTGCTCCTTATAGGACAAATTCAATTTGTGATTCACGATACTTTCTAAACATAGTAGATGACTACACTCGGGCTGTATGGATTTATCTACTACCCAACAAAACTGAAACTGGTAATAAGTTCAAGAATGTTGTTTTAATGGTGGACATACAGTTTGATAAGAAATCAAAATGGTAAGAAGTGACAATGGCACAGAGTTTCTTGGTCTTCGTGTGTTCTTTGATGAGCAAGGTATCACACATGAAACATCATGTGTAGGAATACCTCAACAAAGTAGTCGCTTGGAGCAAAAACACCACCATATAATTAAAATTGCGCGTTCACTTCGTTTTCAAGCAAATCTGCATGTTGAATTCTGGAGTTACTGTTCTCTCACTGTAGTTTATTTGATTAACCGCACATCATCTACGATTATACAAGGCAAGACTCCTTTCGAGCTTCTCAGTAATCATCCACCTCCGTTGAATCATTTAAAAGTATTTGGTTGTTTGTGTTACAGTCATAATCAAAACAATGGAGGAGACAAATTTGCTCTATGAAGCCATTAGTTGGTGTTTCTCGGATACATGGTAAAAAGGGGTGGAGAATCTATAATATTGAAACTAAGAAGATCATAATTAAAGATGTGTATTTTCTGGAAACAGAATTTCCTTATGCGACAAACATGATAGAAAGGAGTTTATCATCTCAACCTCATGTCTCTCCACCCACATACACAGATGAAGTTTTCGATCAGCTTATACCTCCATAGTTGTCAACACCCACTGCTGAATATCCCGTGTCTCTACCTGTAGTTGACGCTACTTCTCCTCTTCAACCTGAATTTGCATACACACCAACACATGAACCCCACAAATCTGTTTCTGAAACAGAACTTGCGGACTCGTCACAGGATGTTGCAACTGTACCTGATCTGCCAAGTATACAACATGAATATCTTCTGTACCTACGCAACAATATGAACTAGAGGTTACACAACTTTGAAAAGGTTTTAGAACTAAACTTCCCTCCAAGTGATTACAAGATTATGTGATAAACACAACACATGATGCCTCTGACAGTGATTTTCTGGATTCTTCTTGGTACCCAATTGATGCATACATAGATAGTCATCAATTTTTAGAGCATCACCAAGCTTTTCTCGCTGTTATAACATCTCATAAATTTCCTCGGTTATATATAGAAGCTTTTGAGGATGAAAATTGGAGAGAAGCAGTAAGAGGTGAAATTAATGCTTTAGAAGAAAATAGTACATGGACAGTTGAAGTATTACCTTCAGGGAAGACAACACTTGGTTAAATCCGATGGTACTCTTGAAAGATATAAGGCACATCTTGTTGTTCTCGATAATAACGAGATTGAAGGCATCGATTACACCGAGACTTTTGCGCCCATTTGCAAAATGATGAGAGTAAAAGCTTTTCTTGAAGTCTATGTTGCTCGAGATTGGAAAGTAAATTAAATAGATGTACATAATGCTTTTCTACATGATGATTTGGAAGAAGAGGTTTTCATCAAATTACCACCAGTTTTTAGAACAAGTAATAAATTTGATGTTGCATAAGTCTTTATATGGTTTAAGACAGCCTCTGAGGTGTTGGTTTGCCAAGCTAACTCAATCCCTGAAGGAATTCGGTTTCATCCAACCCCTCTCTGACTACTCGTTCACTTTAAATGACAAAGAAGGTGTGTTAAGTCTTCATGTCTTAGTATATGTCGACGATCTGATAATTTCAGTAAGCACTATTGCGATTATTAATGACTTCAAGGAATACTTGAGCTCTTGCTTTCACATGAAGATCTCGGTGTCCTCAAATACTTTCTTGATATTGAGGTGGCTTGGAGTCCTACGGGCATGTATCTTTCTCAGAGGAAGTACACTTTGGACGTAATCTTTGAAACTGGGTTACTCGGGGTAAAACCTGCATCACATCCAATCGAACAGAATCATAAGCTTGCTCTCGTTAACACAGCTTTTCTCCCGGATCCTAGACAATATCGATGAGTTGTTGGAAAGCTTATATACCTTGCTATTACACACTCTGAGATCTCATATGCTATTCACTTATTTTCACAATTTATGCAGGCTCCAAAACAAGAACAATGGGACTTGGCCTTGCGAGTTATACGCTATCTCAAAGCTCGTTCATGCCAATATATATTAATTCCAACTAATGCAGACCTTAAATTAGTGGCTTGGTGTGATTCAGATTGTAGAATATCCTTTGTCTCGTCGTTCAATCACGACCTAGTTCATACAGTTAGGTGGTTTCCCAATCTCATGGAAAACTCGTAAACAGGATACGGTTTCACGCTCTTTCATTGAGGCAAAATACAAGGCAATGGCAGATATAGTGAGTGAACTTCTATGGCTGCAAGAACTCCTTACTACTTTGGGAGTTGATTGCTCATCTCCTATACCTCTTCATTGTGATAACCAATCGGCCATACACCTTAGCAACAACTTGGTTTTCCATGAAAGAACTAAGCATATTGAAAAGGATTGTCACTTCATATGTGATGAGATTGTACGTGTTGTTATTGCTCCTTGCCATATTTCTACAAAACAACAACTTGCTGATATACTCACCAAAGCTTTGAGAAGTAAAGAGTTTGAAGGATTTCTATCAAGTTGGGTGTTAGTGATCTCCACACTCCAACTTGAGGAGGGTATTGAGGAGTATTAATGTTGTCTAATTGGGTAATTAACACATTTATCTCTAGGTTAAACACCTTGAATAAAAGACTTCAGTCTATATCGTTTATCAAAAAGAAAACCTTTCTACAAAACTAGGTTTCTTGACAATTTCCTAATTCACCTGCAATAAAACCTTCAATTTTATAAAAGTTTCGTAAAGCTAATTGATGTATCATCAGAATAAACTAAAACTGGTTTATTTTTGTCTTCCTCTAAATAATATTTTTATTTTTCCTCTATATAATTTTTTTTTGTAGACTGTTAACAATGGCTGCGTACCAGATTGGCTCATCCTTATGAAGATTATCACACCGGTAAAAAATCCCAGGAAGATCGAGAATCCGAAAGTGTTGGAGGTGGTGGAGAGGGTTGAGCAGAAGACTGAAGAGCTGCAAACACAACTTACTTAGGATAGAGCCGGGCTTCTATTTCGCTCTCATGAGATAACATCAACCGAATTATCGTTGAGGCATTCATTTAATATTTAAAAAATTCTTATATTTTGTAAAATTATACTAAAAAATTTCTAAGTATTTTATTTATTTAATAGGAAACTCTTTGCAGCAAGAGACGATGATTTGGATTTGGTAAGCTTATTACCACAGATGAGTTGCCAACAGGTGTTGACCTGAGTCAGAGGTTTGGTCTCAGTCAGCAGGAGTGACAAGAGCTGGTAGATCTCCGGGCGGGCCACATGAACATGGAGCAGACCATGCAGCAGTACCAAGCCCAATTCCGCGAGGCTCAAGAAAGGCAAGCGAGGAGTGAAGCTCAGATTGCCTAGCTATTGCGGATGTCCGACACTTCTCACACTTTGTCGGATGATAGCGAGACCCAAAACCCGAGGATTTAATTCTAGACCGAATCCAAACATAATTAATTACAACAATTTTCTTTTAAATATAAAATTATTTTTCAAAATTAATTTAATTATTTAATAAAATTTTCAAATAATTATGAGATTTAAATTTAAAAACTAAATATATTAATTTCTGTCGGTTGCTGTCAGAAACATGGCCGACAGCAACCGACGAGCACGCTAATGATAGAAACCGGCAGATACTTAACGGACAGAAAAATAATCGACGGTTTCTGACAGTTATAAAACCGATAGTGACTGACGAACACGTTACCGACGAGAACCAACGGTGGCCTAACTGACAGACTCCGACAGCCTTTAACCGACAGATCCCAATGGCACGTATTGATGGCAACCGACAGCTAAAAACCAACAGAATTTGACAGGAGTCTTGTTAAAAAATGTTGTCATTTTTTCCTACGGTTTCCGACGGGACCGTCATTTCCAACAACGCTATATCAACAACTGTTTTCCATTAATTTTCGTCGGAGATGCTTTTATTCCGACGGAAACCGAAGGTAATTATCGTCAAAAAATAC
Organism: Lepidium aucheri; assembly: GCA_900406435.1. NCBI lineage: Eukaryota > Viridiplantae > Streptophyta > Magnoliopsida > Brassicales > Brassicaceae > Lepidium > Lepidium aucheri. Next base: position 28,404 of record OVBA01000659.1, on the reverse strand, counting down.
TATGTTTTCTTATAGTGACCCTTACATCGCTCTCATGGACTTTCTTTGGTGATTTTGGCAAATTCTTTCTCGTTCCATCGTTCTCATGGATTTTAGTTTTGGATGTGCAAGTACACCTGTCATTTAGTAAATTTACCGCCTGTCACTGGACTAAATGCCACTTACTAACTTTTGAATTTTAATTTGTAGTTATTAATTTTGGATTTTTAGTTTTGGTTGAGTGAAAAATATTGGTAGAAAAAAGTACAATAAGCGAACAAATTGGTTTATTGAATGAAATTAGAAAGTTTAACTCAATTTATGAGATTATATTGTTTTGAAGGATATGGTAAAATATATTATGGCTTGTATAGAGAAAATGTTTTGATACAGCGAATATAGAATTATATGAACAGTAAGATTAGACCAAAATATATATACACTATACAGTGAGGTTATATATGTTGTAATTATCGAAAACAAAAATTATCTCAAA
>OVBA01000659.1:0-27907 GCA_900406435.1 Lepidium aucheri | reverse complement strand
TTAAAGAGTGTCATTCTAACTTTTTTTACACAAATTAAGAAACAATGCTAAAAGTTTTTTATACACCTAATCATCATTGGTAATAATTAGTTAAATTTTATATATCGCATTTTGATTGGAGGTTAAAACTGGAATTATTTGTAAAAAGTTGCATTGAAAACATAGAATGACACTCTTTGTATAACTATTTTTGTTGTTAGAATGATACTCTTTTGGAAACAAAGGAATTAAACTAGTAAGAGTTTTATTAAAGTTGACAGAAAATATAAAAAGTTAACTAAAAAAGTAGAAAAATAGCTAACGATGATTAATATTAGAGAGGGTCCACAGCCTATTTCCACCATGAAGTTTGGATATAAAAACTGGTGTACCTATTCTTCCGACATCTATTTAATTGTACGCAAAGTTATTTTAAGAAATCTAATTGCACCTAACGTATATTAATTACAGTCTAACTCAACATAAAGTATACATAATCTATCTAATTGAACAAATCACCAATTTATAGTTAGCCGACTGTAGGGTTATAGTCATAACGCAGTATTTAATGGATTGTAAACCAATTTTAAGATCTTTTGCTCAAGTGGGGAAGAACAATCTAACTTCAACCTATTTCCCATATCCGAGTTGAAACTCAAAATTGAAAATTGAAAATTCACTTGAAACTTTCTTTTACATTTTCCTGACATCTCTGCCAACCGGATAAAATTTTCGCCTTCTCTTATTTTTATGTCTTTTGATATAAATACACAAAAACGTTTTTTAGGTTTGAATGCATGTAGCATCAGAGATTGTGGCGGAGAGAGTTCGTAAGAGCGTTGAAGTTTGAACGCTCGAAGATTTGGAATTCAGATATCTCTCTTAAACCCAAATACAAAAATCCCCTAAAAAATAATCTTGGATTTCTCTCTCAGTTGTCTTCTTTTTGGATGCTGATTCCGAAATTCCTCTATAAATATGATAACTTTTCTCACTCAATCTTCTCTTTTTCTCTGAGTGACTATAATTTGGGGTTTGAGTTTCTGGTTTGATGCTAGTCTCTTCGTGATGTTGAATTAATGTTTGGGAATTGGATTGTTATTTTTCCTTACTCTCATTCCAAAATTGCTTTTTATCTTGTGTCAAACCAAAAATTTATGATCTTTGATCAAGAAAGCTCTTTCTTTTTTTCTCAGGATGTAAAAAAGAGAGAAGTGTGTTTTATTTGGAAAACACAAATAAAGAATCTCAAATAGTTGGGAGTTAAAGTGAAGTCACATTGTTCACCGCCACTTGAGCAATATTCTTAAAATTTGTTTACAATTGGTTAAGTATTGGGTTAAGACCATAATCTAAGAGTTGGCTAACAATTAACCGGTGATTTTTTCAATTAGACAGATTATGTATATTTTAGATTCAGTTAGATTGTAATTAGTATATCTTAGGTGCAATTAGACTTCTTAAGGTAATTTTGTGTGCAATTAAACAGACATCTAAAGAATAGTAAATTAGTTGTTATATCCAAACTTCAGGGTAAAATGGGTCGTCCACCCTATTAGAGATTATTACCAAAATAGGCATTTCATAAATGTTCCTATATTTTTCATAAGTGGTTTGACTATTTTACCCGTTCAGATCATAGTAGATGCTCACATGATCAAACTAAAAAAAACGTGAGACTGAATAAAATATATATTTTCGGATTACATACAGAAAAATTGTATGTATAAATTCCCTAGGCGGGAAAATGGGATGCAACATCGAAAACTAAAGCGGGATTAGGGTTCACAATAATATGTATAACATAAACATCTCTGCTTGAAAGGCTATCACTTGAATCAGAGGTGAGAATCAAAATCAACTTTCAGAAAAACAAGCTTCTATGAAGATTAGAGAGTTTTGTGATTTTATAGGTGTAAATTCTCATAAATATACACTTGACCTTGTTAACAACACTCTATTACCTGCTTACGTGACCTCTATTTTTATAACTTGTATTATGCAAGTTAAACATTTGTGCAGGTTAAAGAAGTGTGGTGTTGTGTTTTGTCATAAATGCAAACTTTAGCCATTTATATACGTTTTTTCTCTACGTTGCTGACTTGTAAAATGCTTATGATCTGTATTAGTAAACTCAATAGGCTGTGTTATGAAATTGCTTATATACGTACATGACTCTACAGATATGGAACGCTCTTGTTATACCAGGGGAATGGGAGTGTTCCCCAACAGGGGTTTGGGATTTCAAAATGTCAAAGCAATATATGGCACAGTTCATCTACGTGGATAAGGAGATGCCGTTTTCTGAACTAAAACAATACATTAATGAAGAGTTTGAAAGGGGAAGTGCAAGAATTGAAACAACAATTGCGTACTATGTGTACCTACTGATTTGTTTTGTATTCTCCTCTGGGAAAAAACTTTCAGCAGCAATAACAAAATAACAAAACACTGGCAACATTCTTTCGACTCAGAGAAGAACATAAAGGCTTGAACCTTTTGGTAATGTTTGACACACTGTCAGAGAGAAACTTGGCAAATGAAGCACATGTTAGCATAAGTGAGCCTATAAACAGAAAGCATGTAGGTGGAGGCAAAGAAACCGAAAACAGAAAAACAAATGTACATGATGCAGAGATGGATTTAGATCTGAGGGTAAGAGGTGGTCAAGGTTTATGCTTACCAGTAATAGAGATTGAGAGTGATAATGATATGGAAACGCATGTCATTTGATTAGGAGATCAAACACATTCACTGAATATTAGTTTCCAGAGAAGGAAGAAGAAATCAGTTCAAAGCTCATGAGAATCGATCAATGGAGGAGAAGAAGCTGAGAGAATTGTTCGAAAAGTTTCTGTATATTGCTGTATGAACTGAGTAAAATGTTATATACAAGCTATTCTGTTAGAACCGGGACAAACCGGAATCCTATTTCAAAATTGTATAACCAATAAACTGACTATAAATCAATCTATACTCTAATATTCCCCCTCAAGATGGAGCATATATATTGATTATGTCCATCTTGCCAATGAGCTTCTTAAACTGAGTAGGAAATAGCGGTTCAGCAAACACATCCGCAAGTTGATGTTCAGATGTAACATGTAATGTTCTGATCAATCCTGATTCAATCTTTCCCCTGAAGAAGTGATAATCACGCTCAATGTGCTTTGTCTGTTCGTGATAAACTGGGTTGTTAGCAATGTGAATTGGTGCAGTATTATCACAATACAAGACTGAGGCTTCTGAAACGTCAACCCAAAGATCTCAAAGAACAGTTCTTAACCAAATAAGTTCCTTAGCTGCAAGAGACATGGATTGATACTCTGCTTCTGCAGAAGACATGGAAACCACATCCTGCTTCTTTGATTTCCAGGAAACCAACGAACTGCCAACAAACATACAGTAACCAGATATGGACCGTCTAGAGTCTGGACAAGAAGCCCAATCTGAGTCAGTACATCCAGTGAGTTTGAAATCTGAACTTGCAGAGTAAAATAACCCTTGACCAATGGTTCCTTTCAGGTAATGTATGATCTTGTAAACAGCTTGGAGATGTGTTTGGCGAGGTGTGGCTGTGTATTAGCATAGCTTGTGCACAACATAAGTAATATCATGGCGTGTAAAAGTCAGATACATCAGTTTACCGATCAAACGACGAAATTTTCTGCATCTGCCAAAAGTTCTCCATCATCCTTTGAAAGTTTCATATTCGGTTCCATAAGGACAGAGCATGGTTTACAGCCAAGTAAACCTGTCTCAGTGAGTAGTTCAAGAACATATTTTTGCTGGCAAAGTGATATACCTGCTGAGTTTCGAGCTACTTCAAGACCAAGGAAGTATCTAAGTGTTCCTAAATCCCTGAGTTTAAAAGAGCATTGCAATGCAGCTTTGATAAGTTCAGTAGCTCATCACAACTACTTGCAATTATTATGTCGTCCACATATACTAAGACGGCTACATAAACATTACCAGCATGTTTGATGAAAAGTGTATGATCTCATGATGATTTCTTGAATCCTAGCTGTATCAATGAGTCTGAGAATTTAAGAAACCATTGTCCTGAGGCTTGTTTAAGCCCATAGAGCGACTTCTTCAGTTTGCAAACAGCATTAGGTGGAAATAATTCCCCATTTCTTGCTGAGTATCCAGGAGGTAAAGTCATGTAGATCTCCTATTCCAAATCCTCATTTAAAATGCATTGGAGATGTCAAGTTGAGTTAGAGACCATCCTTTAGCAGCCGCAACAACAATGAGTAACTTGACTATGGAGAGCTTTGCTACAGGAGAGAGTGTATCTTCATAATCAAGACCTTCCTTTTGAGTATATCCCTTTGCAACCAACCGAGCTTTATACCTTTCCAAGGTTCCATCATCATGTAGTTTGATTTTATAGACCCATTTGCATCCAACAGCTTGTTTTCCCGCAGGCAAAGAACAAATCTCCCATGTTCCATTATCTTCAAGAGCTGTGAGCTCAACTCCCATTGCATCACACAACTCTTTAATATCTTTAGCACTGTTATATGACTAAGGTTCAACAATAGAATTTACAGCATTTATGAAGATCATATAGGGATCAGTCAAAGAGGAGTAAGATAGAACCTCAGACACGGGATGAGCTGTAGATGAAGCAACATTGTAGCATTCATAGTCTTGAAGATATGATGGAAATCGTCTCTTTCTGTGAGACTCTAATGTGGACTGTGTAACAGAAGTATCTGTATCATTTGGGACAGAAGAACCTGTATCTATCGAATCAAAAGATCATGCGTCATCAGTATTTGTTCTGTCTCTGAAAATATGTGGGAAGAATGTGGAGGCTTAGTCTAGAATAGAAGAGTTTTGCTTGAATGGGAACAAGTCTTCATAGAAGACTACATTGCGGGAAACGAATATATTGTTCGTTAGTAAGTCCACCAACGTCTACCCTTTGCAATTTGGCGGATAGCCTATGAACACACAAGCTCAAGATCGTTCTTGAAACTTATGGCGTCCTTTAGGTGATGTGCTAGCATAACATAGACAAGCAAAGGTCTTTAAATCCATGTACTCGGGTGCTTTCTTCATCAACATCTCATAAGGTGTTTTATTGTTGATGAATGGAGAGGGAGTTCGATTTATGAGAAAGACTGCAGTTAAAATACAATCTCCCCAATAACTGAGAGGAACTTGGGACTGAAACAAAAGAGCTCTAGCAATGTTAAGGATGTGCTGGTGCTTTCTTTCAACGACTGAGTTCTGCTCAGGTGTTTCCCGACAAGAATGATAACCAATAATCCCTTTCTTACGATAAAATTCATCAAACATTAGTTCTGGTGTGTTGTCTGATCTTACGCCTTTTGAATTTTGTATTAAACTGTGTTTCTATCATCTGTATGAATTCTGGAAAGAAAGTAAGAACGTCACTCTTGTGTTTCATAAGATGAACCCAAGTTGCTCATGTGTGGTCATCCACAATCGTGAGAAAATATTTGTACCCTTTCTGTGTGCATTCAGAGAAAGGTTCCCATGTATCTATATGGAGAAAATCAAAGGCAAAAGAACAAATATTTCTTCGAGTAGGATAAGGCAGTTTCTTTTGCTTAGCTTTCTGGCAAATATCACAATGAAGAAATCCCTTATTTTTCTGAATAGAAATCCCAAGAACATCATTCAATAAACCTAGTCTAGCAAATGATGTATATCCAAGTCTTTGATGCCAAACATTTGCATCTATTATAGAGTTTATGATCAAAGAAGAAGAAGAAATTGTCTTCTCTGCTACTCGGTCTTCAACATCCAGTACATATTGATTAGCTAGCTTTCTACCGCTTCCAATCACCAACTCCTTGACTCGATCCTGTATGATACAACAATCAGGATCAAACACTATCTGTGAGTCAAGTTTTGTGGTTAACGAGCTCACGCTAATCAGATTCAATTGAAACTCTGGTATATATAACACATTCTCCAAAGTGATATCAGAATTAATAGCAACTTTTCCAACTCCAGCAACACGTATTGTGAGTCCATTTGGCAGATTCACATGATGCAGAACTGAAGTGTCAAGATTGACAAAGGATCTTTTAATGTGACAAACATGGTGGGTTGCACCAGAATCAAGAATCCAAGAATGCGCTTTTGTTACACATTCAGATACTGCTAAAACACCAATAAAACTGAATGTGGAAGGGGAAAAAGTAATACCAGAAGTTCCTGTAAATTCTGATACTAGATTAGATTTCCCATTAGCTGACTGTGCTTGAAGTTGAGAGCTGAAATATGCAATGAAATTCTGAATCTGATCCTTGTTTAAGTTCCCAATTAAATTCTCAAGACCAACTGAACCTTTTTTCTGTCCTTGTGATTTGTGCTGTGACTGTAGGTGGATTTTGTGCAGATTTGTCAGTATTCTGCTTGCCTTTTTTCCAACCTACAGGATAACCATGGAGTTTGTAGCATTTATCTATGACATGGCCTGTGTAACCACAGTGAGAGCAAGTGGGTTTCGTTTTCTGAACAGCTCCCAAAACATTGGACTTATCTATATTCAGACCAGCTTTAACAGAACCACTTGATTTTGCATTACCATCAACCTGAAAAACTGTAAGTGAAACAACATTGTTGAATGATCGTTGACTATCATCCTGATCCAAAATGTTGTAACTTTCTGCAAGGTTTGGAAGAGGTTTCTTCATAATAATCTGTCCCCGAATTATAGAATACTTCTCATTCAATCCAACTAAGAATTTTATGGTCTTGTTCCTTTCCATTTTATTCTTAACAGAAATTTGTTCTGCACAGTTAAAGGCATTGCAACAACCACAAGGTTCACTAGCCTCAGCACTATCAAGGTTATCCCATAGAGTTTTCAAACTAGTCTAATGGCATGACAAACGCATAGAACCTTGACGGAGATCCTGGATTTGTTGAATCAATTGAAATTTTCTTGGTAAATTAGTCATGTGGAAACGATTGTGTAGATTTTTCCAAATTTGACTAGCATCATCGAAGGTCAGAATACTACTATAGATCTCTTGTGTCACATTATTCAACAACCAATATTTGACCATGGAATTACATCTAGACCAGATTCAAGAGATAGGATTACCTTCTTTAGGACGTGGAAATGAACCATCAACGAACGCGATTTTGTTCTTTGCATCGAGAGCTATCTTCATAGCCGAACACCATTTCTTGTAATTAGATCCATCAAGCTGTACAGAGACCAACGACATCCCTGGATTATCAGAATTGTGGAGAAACAACGGTGAATGAGGACTGTCTGGATTTAGCTCGGAGGAAACAACAACTTTAGCTTGTGGAGCTGAGTTGGAGCTTCCAACGCGTGCAGATCGAGTCGATTGGCAAGGATTGCGGCAAATCGAAGTAACACCATCGTCTCTGATCAACATATGAAGATGAGATGAAATAAAACAAAGAAGAAAAATAGACCGATTAGAGCAATTTGCAATTCTGCTCTAGCTCTGATACCATATTAGTTTCCAAAGAAGGAAGAAAAAATCAGTTCAAAGCTCATAAGAATCGATCAGTGGAGGAGAAGAAATTGAGAGAATTGTTTGAAAAGTTTCTGTATATTGCTGTATAAACTGAGTCAAATATTATATACAAGATATTCTGTTAGAATCGGGACAAACCAGAATCCTATTTCAAAATTGTAGAACCAATAAACTGATTATAATTCAATCTATACTCTAATACCGAACTCTCCAAGAATTGAATAGCTGGAGAATCCCATGGAGCATGGAATAGAAAAACTCGAGAGAGAACATGAAATAGAACCCAATTCCCAAATGGGACCCTGATGTGGCTTACGATGGACAAAATAGAACTAATCGATCACTGGATGATAAAGCTCTATTTTGTTGCTTAAAATCCTTTGTGAAACAGGGAGAATTTGAAGCCTTTGATTGAAAGAGAAAACTCTATTCTTTTAATAACAATAACGATGCTTGAGAATGAAAATACAAAGCCTTATATAGGTAGGGTTTATCCGAAGAATAAACATAGTAATGATAAGATCAAAAGAAAAAAAAGGAAATCTGTATAAAATAAAAAGGAAAAACGAGGATATAATAGCTTGATGAACAAGCAATAGATGTCGCTACATCAGGTCTTCCGGGGTGAGAAGAAAATTCGACCTTAAATTTTCAGCACCATCATCTGCGATATAAATAACCAATTGTTAACGTTGAAAACATCAGCAGTGTTCATGTGAGGAGGGAGTTCCAAACGATAAGCATTATTATTGATCTTCTCAAGAACCTTCAGCAGACCAATCTTGCGAGGCTTAAGCTTATTGTAAGTACCAAGCTTAAAACAATCCTTAGTTAGTAGCGCCCAAACCAGATCTCCAACCTTGAATTCGACATCACGGCGATGAATATCAACGTCGGCTTTGTACCTAGCTGAAGTAGACTCCAAATTAAAGCGAACCTGATCATGAATTGTAGCGAATTCATCAACTAAGTCACAAGCTTGAACATGAAAACGAGTATGATCCGGAGCTGTTGTAAGATCTGTAACGCAACAAAGCAACATGCCATAGACAACCTGAAAAGGATGGAAACCAGTACTGCGATTCACAGCTCTATATTGCGCAAATTCGGCTTGATAATGTATAGAATCCCAAGACTTGATGTTGTCACCAACAAGACAACGAAGTAAATCCTCTAAAGCGCGATTAGTAACTTTGGTCTAGCCATCAGTTTGAAGGTGATAAGCCGAGCTCATATCCAGCTTATTTTGGAGGAGACGTCATAGGGAACGCCAAAAATGACTTAAAAAGCGAGAATCCCAATCGGACACAATAGAGAGTGGAAGGCCATAAAGTTTATAAATCTCCCAAAAAATAAGATGGTCACTTGAACGACATCTGTAGTCTTTTTGCAAGGAACAAAGTAAACCATTGTGGTGAAATGATCAACAACGACGAAGATAGAGTAATTACCATTCTGAGTGCAAGGTAAACCAAGGAAGAAATCCATACTAATATTGGTACATGGCTGTGTTGAAACCGGAAGAGGGAGGTATAAACCCGCATTGGAAGCTTTACCTTTGGCTGCTTAACATATCCCACAACACGCAATAAAGCGCTCAACATCTTGTCGCAACGAAGGCCAAAAATAAGATTGACTTAGTAGCTTATGAGTAGGATCACGACCAGTGTAACCCTATGTAGTTCACGAATCAAATGAAGATGAAGACTACACTCGGGGACACACAACTGCACACCACAAAATAGATAAACCTCCAAGATGAAGTATGTTAAGCTTAGACCATGTTCTGTATCACGCCAAATCTTGGAGAACAACGGATCAAAGGGGGTACAGCTTTGTAAACGTCTCAAAACCCAGAACAAACACATGTAAAGTTGTCAATAAAGAATGATGGTGACTTAAAGCATCAGCCACCTTATTCAACGTACCAGCCGTGTGTTTGAAAACAAAGGTAAATTGTTGTAAGTAGGCAAACCATGAAGCATGTCGCGATCAAATCTTGTCTTGAGAACTCATGTGTTTAAGTGCATCGTGATCCGTATAAAGAATGAACTCTTTTTGAAACATATAATGACGCTAATGTTTGACGGTTTGAAAAAGAACGTATAATTCAACATCATAAGTACTATAACAAGCTCATGAACCAGAAATCTTTTCACTGAAAAATGCAATTGGTCGAGTTGATTGACTGAGAACTGCACCAATTCCCAACTTAGAAGCATCACAATGTAACTCAAAAGCCACATTTAAGTTGGGTAGCGTCAAGATAGGAGCTGAGGTTAACATCACTTTAATGTCTTGAAAAGCTCGATCAGCCTCGGGAGTCCAACGAAAAGCAGCTGCCTTCATACAATCGATAATAGGCGCCATAATACTACAAAAATTTCGAATAAACCAACAGTAAAAATAGGCCAAACCATGGAAGCTACGAACCACAGTGAGTGTCGTAGAAGTCGTCCAAGAACGAAGAGCTTTGATATTTTCCGAATCCACCTCTAAACCACGAACATAGATGACATAACCCAGAAATTGCACTTGGTTGATGCCAAAAACACACTTTTTTATGGCAGCATAGAGCCTCTTGGCGAAGGACAAGTAAGACTGCACGCAAATATTGCAAGTAGCCGTCTAAAGTAGAACTAAAGACCAATATACCGTCAAAATATACAACCACACACTTCCCAGTAAATGGTCAAAGAGCTTCATTTATCACCCTCATGACGGTGCTAGGTGCATTCGATAAGCCAAAAGACATGACTAGCCATTCGAATAAGCCTTTACGAGTTTTGAAAGTTGTTTTCCACTCATCACCAAGACGAATACGGATCTGATGGTAACCACTCCGAAGGTCAAACTTTGTGAAGATAGAAGCTGCTCCTATTTGATCAAGAAGATCATCAAGATGTGGAATTGGAAATTGATATCGAATAGTTATCTTATTAATTGCTCTGCTGTCGACACACATTCACCAAGACCCATCTTTCTTTGGAACTAGCAAAGCCAGAACAGACTAAGGGCTTAGACTCTTGCGGACATATCCTTTAGCTAAGGGGTCTTCAAATTTTCTTCTCAATTCGTCATGTTCTCTTAGGCTCGGTAATGTGGTCGGTTAGGCAATATGAAATCCGGAACCAAGTCAATGCAATGTTGAATATCATGCAAAGGTGTTACACCATTCGGTAATTCAGCTGGAAACACGTCATTGAACTCTATCAATAGATTCTCAAAATGCAGAAGAGGCGATGGCTTGCCCGATAGATCTTGCGATTTCACTTATAGGAGGAAAATGACATCCATTGATTAAAACTCTTCTAAAAGTTTGGACTTTGTGACTACAAGAGTTAATTTCTTGATAGTAGGATTAGCTGGTGTAGGTGTTGACTCTGAAGTAGTGACTAGTGGATCACAAGCTATCTGAGATCGAAGTAGAGTAATACGATAATTTTCATACGTAAAACTAAGAGTGTTAGTGAATCCATCATGAAGTGTTCATCGATCGTATTGCCACGAACGTCCAAGAATAAGATGACAAGCATCCATCAGTTGAACATCACAACAAATCAGATCCTTATAATTAACCCCGATAGAAAATGGTACCTTACATTGTTTGGAGACTCTTATCTCTGTTTTGGAGTTCAACCATGCGATCTTGTACGGACTTGGATGAGGTTCAGTAAATAAAGCAAACTTGGAGACAGCCTCTTCAGAGATTGCATTCGTACAACTACCCGAGTCAACAACTAAACAACAAACATTACCATGAATGGTGCAAGTCGAGTAAAAATTATTCGCTCTTAACAAAGACTCTTCAGGGCCCTGTGGCATAAGATAATTCCAACACATCATCAACAAAGAACCTGAATCTCCACTCACACGTTTTTCAGTTTCAACTATATCTTTGTCTTCATCTACATATTCGTCAAATACAGGTTCATCTGAAGCCAACAGACCACGCTTTTGAAGAGAAGGACACGCAGATTGACGATGACCAAGTTCTTCACACTTGAAACACTTATATGTTGGTGAACGAATTTGACCCAATGGTGGTTTACCATCCCCTGTTTCAGAGAGTTTTGGCTGTTTACTAGATCAAGAAGCATTACTCTCAAGTGCAGAAGTAGACCAAAGGTGTTGATAATTCCAAGAAAACACTTGAGTTCGTGGTTGTTGCTCAATTAGCAAAGCTCGTTGGTGAGCTTTAGAGATTGATAACGGGTCAAATTGCACTAATGAGTTCTGAATTGATACTCGTAAACCTCCAATAAAATGAGAGACTTGTTGTTCCTCATTCTCGTTCAATGAATTGCGATCCACAAGCGAGAAAATTCAGATGCGTAGTCATCAACTGAATGTGTTCCTTAACACAAATTTGGTAACTTGTTATACATCAAACGAGTGTAATTGTAAGGAAGAAAAGTCTTTCGCATCTTTCTCTTTAGTTTATCCCATGAAGTTATACGAGCCTTTCCTTCACGAGTATGTGATCTTTTAATTGTCGCCACCAAGTAGAAGCACGACCTCGAAATCTAGTTACCACTAGCGAAAAATGCATATGATCAGAGACCTCTTTGAAGTCCAATAACTCTTCTGTAGTGTTGATCCAATCAAGAAATTCTTCCGCTTGAATCCCTCCAATAAATTCCGATAAATCTTGTCTAAAGCCAGAGTCTCAACGTCGATTATCTTCACGAAGGGCCTTGATCATGTCACGGCGATGAGTTTCAGTGAGCTGGCTGCGTGCGTTGAAAAGAGAGAATTGATAGACGAAAACAGTATCATCTTCCTTGTTGTTGCCGTCTCAAGGCTGTCTGAACTCTTATCGCGTAGGTGTCGGAGAAGATTGATGTTGAGTTTGAGCGATCATATGAATTTTAGTTTCCATTATATCACGAAGGGTGTGATTGAGACTTTGTTGAAACTCGAGTAACATCTCTTAAAACATCGTGTTATGGTCCTCTAGGGTAGTTTGAAGATTCTTTTTTGAAGGCATAATTAGGATTTTCCGCTCTGATACCAACTGATGTGGCTTGCGATGGACAAAATAGAACTAATCGATCAATAAATGATAAAGCTCTGCTTTGTTGCTTAAAATCCTTTGTGAAACAGGGAGAATTTAAAGACTTCAATTGAAAAAGAAAACGCTGTTCTTTTAATAATAATAATGATGCTTAAGAATGAAAATACAAAGCCTTATATAGGTAGGGTTTTTTCCAAAGAATAAACCTAGTAATGATAAGATCAAAAGAAAAAAAAAGAAAATTTGCTTAAAAATAAAAAAAAGGAAAATGAGGAAAGAATAGATTGATGAACAAGCAATATATGTTGCTACATCAGACCCTTAACTACAGTGTATCGTAAAAAAATGTTAGAGGAGGCAATTGCAGTAGAAGAAAGGCTAAAGGAATCAAGATAAGGAAAAAGGGGAAAGGAAAAGAGATTGTGCATGAAAGAGGTGAAGAAGTCGTGATTGCTAGGGAAAATGAGTCACATAAGGAGGATGACGAGTACATAACATGAAGAAAATTAATAAGCCAATAGTATGCATTACACCAGAGATCAAGGAACGGAGGAATGTTAGACAGCGCGACAACTACTACAGTAGGAAGTGGACCACCAACATGATCACTCACCACACTTGAGAGAACAGCTGGATGCTGTGAGACAGAGACTGAGGATAACAGAGGCAACATGGTGGATGAGGTTCTGGGTATTCAACAAAGCATCCTAGAAACATGCAGAGAAAGATAAGAAAAGACATTGGTAGCCGCGATGTTATTAGAATATATGACATTGTAATGGAAGGAAGAGAGGATGAAGATGCACAATACATAATGTGGAGTAATTTAATAAACCAAGAATACGCTGCAATTACCAGATAGAATACTACAGAGATTGGGGAGTCATCACGAAGCATGATACTAGCAAGCAGAGCAAGAACAGAACAGCCATGCCAAATGGAGATAGAGGTAGTTAAGAGGACAAAATGCAACCCGCAAAAGACTGTGCACCATGTGTGGGTGAACCCTTACTAACGGCTGGAGATGTGCAAAACGCTGGGTACAATAATTAAGACGATGCAGTATACATTGGGAGAATATTCAAAAGCAAGGGAGATATGCAAACAGCTTTGGCAATTTATGCTATCAAACGATTATTCACCTTTAAGCAAACAAGAACAGATAAAAAGAAGTTGATTGTTGAGTGTCCACACCCCACTTGCAATTGGAAAATTTATGGCCATCTTGTTCCAGGGAGTGCAAGAAAATAGAAGTTAGAACAGCAAGACTTACACAGACCTGCGACATTTCAACCCGTCAAGCTTATAGCAAGGAAGCTTCATGTAAGGTTATAGCACAGCTGCTTAAAAATAAATATGCAAATGGACAAAAAGAGCCTAGGGCAGTTGCGATATCGAGAATTGTGTTTGAGCAATTACGTGTTTCTATCTCTTATATGAAAGGGTGAAAGGCCAAAGAAAAGGCAAGAAAGCTTCATGTAAGTGGGCTTTGTTGAGATGAAGTGAGATGGGCTTGATTATTATTGCTTATAGTCCCCTTCAAACTTGGCGTTGATAGAGGAGCGATGCCGAGTTTGCTTCGAAGATCAACAAAAGCTTTTTTTGGTAAAGATTTCGTGAAGATATCAGCGAGCGTTTCCAGAACATGGCTAGTCTCAATGTGTCTTATGGCTACTTGTTCACAGATGTAGTGATAATCGGTGTCAAAGTGTTTGGATCGACTATGTAGTGCTGGATTAGCAATCAGATACACAGCTGACAAGTTGTCACATTGGAGAAGAGAAGGAGCAAACTGTGAGATGCCTAGATCACGAAGAAGAAAGGACAACCAAGTAATCTCTTGAGCTGTAGCACAAAGAACCCTATATTCGACTTCAGTTGATGACTGAGATACAGTTTGTTGGCGTTTGGCAGACCAAGAGATCAAATTTGCACCAAGGAAGGTGCAAAAACCAGAAGTGGAGCTAAGAGTTTCTTTACAATCTGCCAAATCACTATAATAAGGCAGAGAGAGTGAGATTGGTATCCTTGGTGATGTGAAACCTGTAATGGAGAGTCCCTTTAACATACCTAAGGATGCGTTTAAGAAATCCAAAATCTGATAATGTTGGGGAGTACATACGTTGATAGATGAAGTTAACAGCATACTGAATATCTGGCCTCATGATGGTGAGGTATTGGAGCTTGCCGGCAAGACTAGGGAAGTATGTGGGTCCTGAGAACAACTCTGTATTATGAGACTCAAGACGAGATGAAAGTGGTGTCGACATGGGATTGCAATCAGACATATTAGTTTGGTGGAGAATATTTGAGGCATATGATGTCTGATGTAGAAACATTCATGTTCTGTGAGTTTCGATCTCCACTCCAAGGAAGTATTTGGGAGCCCCCAAATCTTTCATCGAGAAACGCTGATTGGGGGTGTGGAGCAGATCTTCAAGAAGAGATGAATCACTACTTGTAAGTAATATGTCATCCACATAAAGATGAATGACTAGTGTGCGACCTTGTTGATGACAAATGAAGAGTGATGGATCTGATTTGTTGTAGTGTAATCCAAACTCCAAGAGACTGTTGCTGAAGGTATTGAACCCTACCCATGGAGCTTGTTGAGTCCGTAGAGAGCTTTGGTTAAGCGATGTACATGAGATGGGTAAGCCAGATCAACAAAGTCTGGTGGCTTCTACATAAAAATAGGTTCATGTAATTCATCATGGAGAAACGCATTTGAGACATCAAGTTGTTTGATAGACCACTCTTTAGCAACCGCAATATCCAAGACTAGTCAAATTGTGGCTGTTCGAACTATCGGACTGAATGTTTTGAGATAGTCGATGTCCTCCTCTTGATCATAACCTTTAGCAACGAGTCGAGCCTTGAGTATATCCACAAAGCCATCAGGTTTAAACTTAGTATTGAACACCCATTTACATCCGAGTATGTTCATATCTGCGGTTGGTTCAACTAAAGTCCAAGTATGTAGCATGTAGAGAGTTCCCATTTCATATGATACTGCATTGTTCCAGCCTGGATGTTTCATTGCAGAGGTGGTTGATTATTATCGCTTATAGGCCTTAAGCTCATCCTTGCCGTGAAACTTTCTTCCGGCCATTGATCACGTTTGTATTTATGAAATGATGTTCAAGAAAAAGATAGTGATTACAATGTCAAGCAACTTGAATCCAAAATGCAAGATTAATAAATAACAAAAACAAAGTAATAATCAATGTTTTTCTATAAGAGAGAGGTGAGAGAACATTACATATTAGAGAGCATATTTGAGGCAGAGTAGGCCTCCTTACCCAAGGCTAATTCCATAGATTTTCAGTTTCTTTCTTCTCCTTCTCTTCATCGTCTCTAACTTCACCGGTCATTCTTTGTATGTAAAAAATGAGATTTCGTATAAAACTATAACCTCCTTCGAACTCATCTTTGAAGCTCTCATTATGCTCATCAACATGAAGGGTCCTCCAAAATCTGGAGAAGCTTGCATTTACTGATCTTTCAATTGAGATTGTTTGTCTCAACCTGAAAGCGAAGCTCGGTGGAAACCACCTTCCTTGCTTCAACTTCAAATGTGTAGATATGTTCTTTTATGTTATTTTTTTTTTATTTTTTCCTTGGTTTAAGATAGAAGTGTTAAAATGGGTAAACCCAACCCAACCTATTATCCAATGGGTTTAAGTATTAATAGGTTATGGTTAACCGATTATCCATTTATTTAATGGGTTGGGTTGACCCGTTACCCAATTTATTTAATGGGGTTGGACGGGTTCGCGGGTAACCCTTTTATTTTTGGGAAATATAAGATTTAACTATTTTATCTTCTATAATTATTGTAGAGATTTTTTAGATATTTTTTTTCATTTTAATAGTTGAGTCTAATTGTTTTTACAAATAGAGAGAGAAAAAGAGGAGAGAAGTAAAAAAGGAGAGAGAAGTAAAAAAATATGAGATAGAGTAAGATGAGGAGAAAGAGTAAACTAAAGACAGAGAGAGTAAAATGATAAGAGAGAGAGTAAAAATAGAGAGAGAAAAAGAGGACAGAGAGTAATAAAAGAGAAGAAAGTAAAATGAGGAGAAAGAGAGTAAAATGAAGAGAGAGAGGGAGAGAGAGAGAGAGAGAGAGAGAGAGAGAGAGAGAGAGTAAAGTAAGGAGAAAGAGTAAATTGAGAAGAGAGAGTAAAAAGAGGAGAAAAAGTAAAATGAGGAGAGAAAGAGTAAAAAATATAAACAGAAAAAGAGGAGACGGTAAAAAAGAGGAGAGAGAGTAATAATAAAAGAGAAGAGAGTAAAATGAGGAGAGGGAGTAAACATAATAGAGAGAGAAGTAAAAAAAGAGGAGAGAAAGTAAAAAAGAGGAGAGAGAGTAAAAAGAGGAGAGAGAGAGTAAGAAAGAGGAGAGAGAGTAAAAATAAGGAGAGAGAGTAAAAATAGGAGAGAGAGTAAAAAGAATAGAGAAAGAAAAAGAGGAGAGAGAAGTAAAAAAGAAGAGAGAATGTAAAAAAGAAGAGAGAGTAAAAAAGAGGAGAAAGTAAAAAAGAGGAGAGAGAATAAAAAAGAGGAGAATGTAAAAATGAGAAGAGAGAGTAAAATGAAGAGAGAGAGTAAAAAGAGGAGAGAGAGTAAAAAGAGGAGAGAGAGTAAAAAATAGAGAGAGAAAAAAAGGAGAGAGAAGTAAAAAAGAAGAGAGAAAGTAAAAAGAGGAGAGAGAGTAAAAAAGAGGAGAGAGTAAAAATGAGAAGAGAGAGTAAAATGAGGAGAGAGAATAAAAAATAGGAGAGAGAGTAAAAAGAGGAGAGAGAGTAAAAAAATAGAGAGGGAGTGAAAAGAGAAGAGAGTAAAAAAGAGAAAACGGTCAAATTAATACCAAACTTACGCGTTTTTTCTATTTTAATACCGAACTTCTTCTCTCTCCAAAAAAATATCGAACTTGTTGTTGACCATGCCAAATAAAGATCGCTGTTAGTCAAACTTAACATATGTTAAACGGTGTTAGTTTAATTTAAACAAATCATGCGAAAATACTAAAATACCAAACTTACGCGTTTTTTCTATTTTAATACCGAACTTCTTCTCTCTCCAAAAAAATATCGAACTTGTTGTTGACCATGCCAAATAAAGATCGCTGTTAGTCAAACTTAACATATGTTAAACGGTGTTAGTTTAATTTAAACAAATCATGCGAAAATACTAAAATACCCTTCATTTAAATTGAAAAAACTCTAAAATCCAAATGACACAAGCAAGNAAAAAATATCGAACTTGTTGTTGACCATGCCAAATAAAGATCGCTGTTAGTCAAACTTAACATATGTTAAACGATGTTAGTTTAATTTAAACAAATCATGCGAAAATACTAAAATACCCTTCATTTAAATTGAAAAAACTCTAAAATCCAAATGACACAAGCAAGACTCAAACCCTTCACCTTTTGGTATAAAGGGAACTACCATTACCACTAGAGTACTTAAATATTTTAGTGCAAGTATACAATATATAATATATATTAGTATATTTTAATAAATATCGTAAAATTACTTCTGATTAATCCCGCATAATTTCTGAGTAACTGATTATGTGTTACATTAGGCTAGGAATAATACCCGACCCAAATTATCCGACTTGACCCGAACCGCATTTCAGACTTTTAAGTGATTCGGATCGGTTTGGGTAGGTTTTTTGAGATATTTTTAGATCATTTTCAGATTTTTCAATTTATTTTTTCGAAATTTTTGCGTCAACTCAGAACCATTGAATACTACCCGAACTACCCAAACATCTGATTTTTTTTTCTAAAATCTGAATTGTGTATAAAACAATTCAGATTTTTAAGTTATTCGGGTCGGTTCGGATCAGTTTTTTAGGATTTTTTGAGATTGTTTTCTGATTTTTGGGTAGTTCGGGTAGTATTCAATGGTTCTAAATTGACCCGAAAATTTTGAAAAAAAAATTGAAAAATCCGAAAATAATCTCAAAAAATCTCAAAAAACCAACCCAAACCGATCCGAATCACTTAAAAATCTGAAATGCGGTTCAGGTCAAGTCGGAAAATTTGGGTCGAGTATTATTCCCAGCCTAATGTAACCCATAATCAGTTACTCAGAAATTATACGGGATTAATCGGAAGTAATTTTACGATATTTATCAGAATATACTTATATATTATATATTGTATATTTGCATTAAAATGTTTAAGTAGTCTAGTGGTAATGGTAGTTCCTTTTATACCCAAAGGTGAGGGTTTCAAGTCTTGCTTGTGTCATTTGGGTTTCAGAGTTTTTTTCAATTTAAATGAAGGGTATTTTAGTATTTTCACATGATCCGTTTAAATTAAACTAACACCGTTTAACATATGTTAAATTTGACTAACGGCGATCTTTATTTGGCGTGGTCAACAACAAGTTCGATATTTTTTTGGAAAGAGAAGAAGTTCAATATTAAAATAGAAAAAACGAGTAAGTTCGGTATTAATTTGACCGTTTTCCCGAGTAAAAAAATAATGAGAAAAAGAGAAGAGAGAAGTAAAAAAAGAAGAGAGAGTAAAAAATAGGGGAAAAGTTAAAAAATGAGAGAGAGTAAAAAAGAAGAAAATGAGTAAAATGAGGAGAAAGAGTAAAAAGATAAGAGAATGTAAAATGAGGAGAGAGAGTAAAAAGAGTAGAGAGAAAAAGAGGAGAGAGAAATAAAAAAGAGGAGAGAGAGTAAAATGAGGAGAGAGAATAAAAAATTAGAGAGAGAAAAATAGATTGGTTAGTGGTTCAAATTTTATATGTTAACAAGTTAACGGGTCAATCCGTTTCAATCCATCAACTTGTTAGAAACCAACTCATTCCAACCCTAAACCATTTAACTCATCAACTCATTAAACTTGTTAACCCATTAGGATCAAAAATTTGAACTCTAGTAGGTTGATGAGTCTAAATTGAATTGGATTGACCCATATTTTTTACCCATTTTAACACCTCTGGTCTAAGATATGTTCTTTTAAAACTCTGAGTTTTTAAAATATGATAGCTTGACATATGACTTCGGTCATTCTGTCTGTACATGCTATAAATATGTACGGGCTTCCAACTCTCATAAACATCAACATCCTTAGTTTCTGTAATGTACGGGCTGAATAATATATTAGATGACAATGATTACACTATCTTATATATTATCTTATATATTAAAATGGAAGATATTTTTATTTTGATCTTGTTATAAACTTTAGGATAAATTTAATTTATGGTTCATAATTATCTTAAAAAATAGGTCTAAAACTTTCATATAAAAATTTTAAATTAACAAAAATTAATTTGAAAAAACTCTATAAAGATTAAAATTAAATTAGAAATATATTGAGTGCAAATTCAATTTTTGATTTGGTTTCCGTTCAGGTTCGGATTCGATTTTCGAACACATAGAATAAGTGGTATTTTGTCAGGTTTGGTTCTTCTAATTTGGTTTTTGGCTAATTTAATATAACACTTATTTGGTTATTTTTCAGATCGGGTTCGCTTTGGTATAGATCGAGTTCGGGTTTGAGTATTTTTATCTGAAATTCCAAAATAAATAAATATTTGATTAAAACATCTCTAAAGTTTTGTTTTTTTTATTTGGTTCTGATTCGGTTTCCTAAATATATAGGTTTATGACCTATTGGGATATTTTGTCGAGTTTGGTTCATATTCGATTCTTCTAATTCGGGTTGATTCTGGTTCTGATTTTGGGCCACTACAACAACATTTCAAAAATAATGTTCAAAATATCAACACGGATCTAAGAACCAAATGAACACAAGTTGAAAAATAATCAAATCTCACGCTATAGCGTTGATATAATCCTAGTTTATATATACAGAGAAGCCTAGTGACTAGTTAATCATTTATAGAATTACCCTTTCCATATATACATATCACTTATACGCTCCCACAAAATAGAGAAAAATTGTCACTTCAATCTTGATTACAAGTTGTTGAACACGTGGTCGAGGAAGTGGCTTAGTGAGAGCGTCGACCAATTGATCCTTAGCAGTAATATGTTGAACTTGTAATACATCAGACCGTATATTACCTACGCACAAAATAATAGTCTCTTCTTAGAGTTTTTTAACCTTAAATAAAAAAGTAATTATAAAAAATTATGAATTCAACACATATTTCTAATAATTTGGTATTTAAATTAGAACAAATACCAAAATTTTAGAAAATTATAAATCACCACATCCCTTAATTCCCCACATCATTTTATGAAACATAATATAAATTTACCACACACTTCTATTGCTGTTGAATTCATTAATATAAATTCTTGTCTTTTCGTTTTCCCTTATTAAATTTAATTAAAATTTTCAAAAAGACAAGACACACTTCTATTAATGATTCCAGTGATAACCTAGCTACCACTGTCGAATGACTATTGCTGCCATTATTACAACCAAGGAAATAACTCAGATCCTTTAAGCTCTTAATCCTTTTGTATATTCTTTAAGCTCCATTAACTTGCTGCCATTATTACAACCAAAGAAATCTTTATAGCTACCACTGTCGAAAGATGGGTTAATTACTAAAAATATATGGTTTACAAATCTAGTCTTTCCAGGTGTAATAAGGTAGTTTTACTTTTGTTTCCTTGAGAAACCAAAAACAAAATTACGAAACTGCCAATAACGAGTAATTCCACGTTAACACACAGAAAGCGAGAATCATTTTTGGTGGAACTTCGAATCACTAGATTTGTAGATTTACAGTATTGTTTTGTAGGTTTTTATCGTCTTTTTTGTAGGTTTATTTTGAGTTGGTATCATGCATCGTTTGTCGTAGGTTTATACGTAACACATTGTAGGTTTAATTAACCTCGAATCACTAGTTGTCTCATTTTCTAGATTTATTTTTGGCTATGTAAATTTACGATTTTGGTTATTGTAGGTTTTTGTCCTCTTTCTTGCAGGTTTGTGTTGGAATCCTTGTAGGTTTGTCTCCAGGATGTAGCTGATTTAGTTAATCAGGTTTTGTAGGTTTTTCATTGTAGTTAATCAAGATATCGTTTTTTATTGTAGGCTTCTCTCATGCCTTGCATGTATATTATCGTTTTTATCGCTGTAAAACATTCTTCTATGTTGTAGGTTTTCTTCCAAGTATTGTAGGTTTTAGTACTTCTTTGTTCTGGTCTTATGGATCTTGTAATGTAGGTTAAATTTGGTCATATTTAGTGTATGTGCATTGTAGGTATTTAACACCTTATAGGTTTACTTTTGGGCCTTCAACAACTAGTTTATTTCCTTTATATGTAGGTTTATAATTTTGTTTTGTAGGTTTGTCATTGTCGACTTAGTTCACATATTTGGTAGGTTTGTTGTTAGTATTTTGTAGGTTTATTGCTGTAAAACAATTTTTTCTGTTGTAGGCTTTCCTTCAAGGTTTTGTATGTTTTTTTATCACTATTCATCATCTTCAACCTCACATTTCAAAAATTTCAAATTTTCAAAATTTTCAAAAAAGATTATATTTGTAATTAACAGGACTAGTTGAGTCATTATTTCATCTTTTTATAAATATTTATGTTACATTAGCTAATCACACTCCATTAACTTCAAATTAAGTTGAACTTTAGTTGAAGCTTCAAAAATGGCTCAAAGAGACAGCAAATTGCAGTCGTGCTTGTTAGGTCTCCTTCAGAACGGCTGTCTTGGAGAGGATCACAGATAAAGAGAACCATGACCGGCTCGAAAAAACTATAGGCGAGCGAGAAATAAAAATAATAATGATAATCAAATCGCACCATCTCTGTAATAAGTGAATGCCATATAAATCCGTGGATCCATACATCTCGATCAGGCATTAGTTCATATAATCTCACTAAAGAAGAAGTCACTTTCATTGTTACTGTACCTGCTGTTAAAATAAGATCCGTCCTGTGTTGCTAAAGTAAAATATTCTTATAGGGCCGGCCTAACGGTAAGAAACTTTTTTGACCTTAAATTTTATTTAAAAAAAGTTTTGGACACTAAGTTTTACTAAAAACAATTTTTCCCTATAACTTATTAACTTTATTTTAGACTCTATGACTACAAAAGATATTTTGAGTCATATGACTTAATTACTAAAAATATGTATAATGTAAAATAAAATGTTAACAAAATTTGATCCAAAACAAGTTAAAAATATTTTCAATAAAAGGTCTCGATATTTTGGACCCTGTATCAGATTTCATGTCACACGTGCTAAACGCCGACTCTGAAAAGAACTCATTTTGAACTAAATATTGCGATTAATATTAAGAAGTCCACACAGTGTCTACAAACAAAGAGAAATAAATAGAAGAAGAATAAGCTACCCCATAACCCACGATTAGAAATTCTAGAAACTGAAAAGTTATAAAATAATTACCCACAAATCTTATATCCATAAACCAACACTTAAAACCGAGACTTATCTGTTTCAATTTGTGTCTTTAACTTTCACATTCTTTCTTTTTTTGATAAAATTTTAATTTCATTTCAACATAAAGGGTGATTACAAAATGTTTCCTGGTCAATATAATCTCAAGTCTCAAAAAAAAAGACTAAGAAGATAACAAAATTAGCCGATCCTATAGATATATTAAGCTACTGTATTTAAACAACTGAGAAAGAAGAGCCTTTCTACTATTGGTGAAGTGGTGAGCTAATAGTGCGTCTTTAATCGTTTTATCAAGACGCTTGAAGAGAGATTCTGTAGAAGAAGGTGAGCCTGCATGACTCTGAGATTACGTTCAGCCCAAAGCAAATAAAATATAGCCTATCCGACGAGTCTTTAAAGAGTGGAAGATATGTTAGGTGAATGGCCAATCAACCATGAGATTAGTGAGCTCCAAGATGCAAAAACCAGATTCGATAATCCCAAACGAGCTAAGGTTTGGTTCCACACTGAGACAGAAAATGAGCAATGAAGAAAGAGATGGTCTCTAGTCTCCACACAGTTTGAACACAACACACAATTAGTGTCTGTATTGATACCCCATTCAAGCATTCTACTCTTCACCGATAAACAATTAAGATTTGCTACCCATATATTCTGCTTCGTCACATACTCAATGTCATCCTTGTAACCCGTTATCTCTTGCTGCACGTTTTGCTTGTAAACCTCCATATCTTCCTTTGTAGTTGACTGCTGCTTCTCGAGGTCCGAGATCGTGTCCGTGACACTAGAATCATCGATCCCTTTGTTCTTGCTGGTATTATATTTCTGCACAAGATTTTCTAATCCGTACATGTTGCCTCTGCGGTCAGGCAACACTGACTAAAAACAAAACTAATGTTAGAAATTAGTACTAGATTATAAGAATCTGTAATGTATACAATTTTAACAAATACCTGAAGGAAAATCTCGTTCTCATGTTTCAGAGTGACCTATACTGTCTGAGAAGCACCATGTGATAGATCGGTGTTACCGTTCATCTAGGATTGCATAAACTCGTTACGCTTCTGCTCATAAGTCTCATGAACTTTCTTTGCCTTCAAGTCCATGAAGCTCGCATCCGATGACCTAGTGTGCGTCTTCAAGAAAACTTCCTTGATTGAAGCAGGTCGATTTAACTTCTCTTCNATATATATATATATATATATATATATATATATATATATTATAATAAAAATTTAAAATTTAAAATTATATAAATCTGAAATACTTACTAGTTCACACTAAACACAATAGAAACTCTTATGTCCCGCAACATGTTTATGTAGTCTGCAACCATCACGATTAGAGTAGCAAGCGGCCCGAGTTTTCTCGCTCTTCACATGCGCCTCCTCTGCTGCATTAAATGGATAAGACATCTCTCATCGTTTGATTCATGTTCAGCGTGCCATCTCATCGTCTCTGCATTGTGTGCCCTCTGATATAGTCTTTTTATTCTGTCAGCGATAGGTAAATACCACATACGACTAAATGGTATTTTGGTTCGTCCCGCATTATCCTTGTATCTTGCTGCTCCGCAAAATTTACACTTATCCCATTTTTCATCCTCTTTCCAGAAGATCATACAGCTATGCATACACATCAATTGTATAGTAAGAGAGCCCTAAATTTTGCATCAATTTATCATTTTTATAAAACAACGTAATGTACTGATTATCCTTAGGTAGATACTCTGAAATGAGTTCTGCCCATTGGTCCAGCTCACGTTCAGATTCATTAGAAAAAATTTCATGTACATGAACCGAGATGCTAATAATGATTGTGAGTATTGTTAGCCGCTTCTAACATGGCATAAAAATTTTGTGTCTCACTATTAGGTACTTCATTAGTATGTTGATGATCATGTCCATGCTCAGCTTGATCGCAAATCTGATCATAACTCGTGTTATGCTGAGCAGAAAATGCATCATTTACCATTTCTACATATGTATCTTCTACATGACAAAATTCTTCTTGATTTCCACTTTTATCATGACTTGTACAACTGCCTAAATCGACATTCAAATTTTTTCTCATGCTTATACCAAACATAATAGTGAGGCATGAATCCCCGACTAAATAGATGGTTTGCAATTTTTTGTCTCAAAAGAATTTTATTATTTTGGCACGAAATACATGGACACCAAAACTTATCCATATTACTGAGTGCTAGCAGCTGATTACCCGCAAAATTCATGAACTCGTTCACTCCATCAACAAATTCTGCTAAGAGTTTCTTGTTTCTTCACCGATTCTTCAATACATCCATTTCCGAAAATTTGACCTCCCATTTTCTTTCCTTTTAAAATTTTTTTTTGGTCTATAAATGTTCTTTTCTTTGATTTGTAAGTGAGTTTGGGAAATAAAATCGTTGGTGTTTATATAGAAATATTTGTCACTGAATTGCCACTGAAGTGTCAGTTGCACCTTTTTAGGTAAATTTAAGTACAAAACGTAAAAAAACATTTGTAACTAATATATTGGGACTGAAGTGCGACTAATGAGCTGCAATTGATATGAACAGTTTCAATTCAGTTTTACATCAGTCGCACATTTGCGAGTGATTTGTAACTCGTTATCACAGTGAAAATGTGTGACTGATTTGAGATTGATTTTTTGTAATCGCACTTCAGTCGCACATCAATCTCAATACAGTTGCTAAAAGTGCGACTGAAAAATCAATCTATCTTTCAGTCGCACATAGCGTGTTTTCTTGTAATGGTGCTCAAGTGCAATTGATCTTCACTGGTGTGACATAGAATTCGATCTTGAAAGTAAAGATATGATTGAAGCCATTCATAGCCCTTGGAAATGGCCTCAATACCAAACAATGGTGAGAAGAATTCAGCATCAACTTCAAAATAGTGAATCGGAGTCTCTCATTGACTACTATACAAGCTAATTCTGCAACTCGGAGTATTACTCATAGTGTGACACGAGAGGAACAACTTACTTCATATATGGCAGTAGAGGAACCGTCATACGCCCTACCTTCGAAAAAGATCGACGCACATGCAACCGTACAGGTTGAATGTTTCTTTGGTCAAGACTCATATATTTATTGATGGTTTTGTATACCTTTAGATTTTAGGGAAAATTGGAAAAAAGGATACTTTTTTGTATATTTGTCCATTTATACCTTTCTTAAATTATGACGAAAATACCCCTAAAATACTATTCACGTTTTGTTTAATTTTTTTTTTGTTCATGTTCTGCGAATTGTAGAATTTAAATTCTACGGTTTCATATATTATCTATAAAAATCAGAAATTACATTCTACTAAACTCTCTATGTTCCACCAACAGCAGAATGTAAATTCTGAATTAGGTAGATTTCTCACAAAGTTTAGAATATACATTCTGCCGTTACCTCTATAGTCTAATAAAATCAGAATTTTATATTCTACCAATTTATCTATGTTCTGCTGACCGTAGAATGTAAATTTTAAATTAGGTAGATTTCTCACAAATTTTAGAATATACATCTTACAGTTTCCTTTATAGTCTACTAAAATCAGAATTTATATTCTACCGATTTATTTATGTTCTACCGACCGTGTAAGATGTATATTACAGTTTCTTTTTACACCTCCTTAAACTAGAAATTGGAGTTTTTTCAGCATTGTGATTTGGATAAGCATCCTCATCTTCAATATTTTCATTTCCTACTTCTTTGATTTCATCCTCAACAGAATTTAGGATATTCTCATCAGCTTCGACAAACCCCCAAGCATGTTCACCAAAATCATATCTTGCTCTTATTAAAGAATCGAGATTATCAACTTTATCATCTCTCATCTCATCAGGCCACAAAAAAGCATCAGATTCAAAGCTTTCATTGTTTCCGCTATAACATATGTATGGATAAATAGCATCCTACAAAATATTTATTGGTAAATTGTTAGCAACACTTAATAAAAAATATAAAAATGCACATAAATTCACGAGCAAATAAATAAAAACTCACACTTATGCCAAATGAGTTTTCTACTAAGATGATGTCATCATATGATACTTTTGCAGCACCTTTCCAATTAGAACATCTAGGACCTTCTGTAAGCTCCTCATTGATTTTTTTTCCCAACAATTTACCAATTTCAGGAATAGCTTCCATAACCCATACCTGAAATGCAAACGAGAATCCATCCAAAACATAGCTCTTTGGGTTTTTTAAATTATCTCTGGTTTTGATGATGGACTTTACAAGAAGGTTGAAAGAATCAACACCCCATGGATAAGTCTGAAGCTTGTCGAAATCTATCACCAACTTGATGTATGTGTGGGGGATATTTGATTTCTCATCCTTCGCTATTATGAACCCTGCTATCAAACAAATATAGACCAACCTTACTCTGTCGACATGACTCCATTTGTTAACACCATCTATGTATTCATCCATCAACTTCTTAATGCTTATCTTTCCTTTTCTCTTAAGCAATTTACTCCAAAATCCAAAATCATCTGTCCATTTTTCAATATCAAAGATCCCATCGTATATTGACTTAAGTCCTGTAACTGCGTAAAATTAAGAATTTCTTATGAATCTGGGTCTTTTGGATAACATTCATTCTTTAAATATTCAATATCTGTTCAATAAATTATTAAGTTGAAATGAATAAGCATCAAATTAAATTTCCTAATGTGCATCAGATAATCCAAAATCAAGTTATGCGTTTGTTATATTATTAGCTAATTGGTGTCCGTTTGATTGAAATTCCAAAAACATAAATTTATGATGTTATATATTTATATGTAGAGAGAATAATTATATTATGTGTTTGCTTGATGTGTTGTTTGGTTTGTTTAATTTTGATCGACCACAATGTGATATGATAAAGCAATGAACAAAATCCTACAAACTTTGATGTTTACACAGATGTAAAGTACATAAAATTTGAGAAAATCACAATAAACACTTGATCCAGGGAGGAAGTGAAACACACGATGACACAGGAAGAAGAAGACTAGAAAATATCTCAAATCCT
>OVBA01000658.1:0-59447 GCA_900406435.1 Lepidium aucheri | reverse complement strand
GTGATATTAATAATTTCTAATTTGATGAAGGGCCGAATTAGAAATTAATTCCATATAAATAGAAGGTATTGGTCCCCACAGCAACCCTAATTAGAAAATACAAAAAATGTTCTCTGCATCCCATCACCAGATACATCAAGCTATTCTGGGTTTGCTGTGGAAGAGCCATTACCAAAATCCAGATCATAAACCATNTCGCTTATGTTCTTATCTTTCAGAGATTGACATGTATTTGATTAAAAAATCATAATGTATAAATATAACAAAAATCACAAGAGAGTAATAGTCGAAGATCCAACAAAGGAATAGGACGATTTTTGATGAGCCATCGAAGTGCCATATGACTAAGCAAGCTTCAAGACTTAGTACAACCACCCAAGGAGTTTCTCACACAAACATAGTGAAAACGGGCTTCAAACCTTCCGATGATAACTTGAAAACAAGCTCTGGCAATCTCTGTAAATGAAGAAACTCTATCTTTGAGAAGCCTGTGTTAAGTGAATCTGGATGAAATTGCTTCAGAAACCTTTTCAAATACCAGATTGTCCGTGACTGCAAAATTCACACAATCAATTCGAAAACGCTAGTAAATAAAGTCCGATAACCAGAAACCTTGAGAGCCAAAGAAACGACCCAAACTAACACAACTAGAAACCCTAGTTAATCACATGGGGCAAGAGGATTACAGAGAATAGCCCAAAACAAATGCCACATCTATCCTAAAATGGCTAAACTAAAGGATACTCGATTTGTTTAACACTTTGATTAAAGAAATTGCTCTTCTTTATTGCTTAGAAAATATAACTCAAAAGTCTTACCTTAGTCACAACTCAACTAAGGTATTTATAGATTTAACATAACTTTATTAAACCTATTTCTCATTATAACTAACTTACTAAATCTAGATGGGAAAACTGTTAATTAAACATTCAACTTACAAAATATGGTTGATTTAACTACACACTCCGGAGCTGATCAATTAAACTATTAATTTACAATCGACCATGAAAAAACACTGAATTTTTTGTTGACTCGTCCAACTGAACATTCCGAAAATCCTAAATTTTTATTTCTCTGAATTCGAAAGCCAAATAGATTTTTAAAAGTTCAGTTCAGTTTTTATCTTCCTTTTAATGAACCCCTAAGCTTGACTTTCTCTTTTCTTTCAAGAATGAGCTCAAATTTGAGCTTCAAACTTATGGATATATGTGTTAAAGTAGCTCAAATTTGAGCTCATTCTTGAAAGAATGAAGAAAATCAAGTTTAGGGGTTCATTAAAATGAAGATAAGAACTGAATCAAACTTTCAAAAATCGATTTGAGTTTCGAATTCAGAGAAGTTTTAAATTTAGGATTTCGGAATGTTCAATTGACCGAGTCAACGAAAAATTCAATGTTTTTTATGCTCAACTGTAAATTAATAGTTTAATTGACCAGGTCCAGTGTGTGTAGTTAAATCAACTAAATTTTGTAAGTTGAAAGTTTAATTGATAGTTTACCCAAATCTAGATTGTTAGAAACTTCTTATCCAAGGCATCTCTTTTGAGCTTAAGTCTTGCCAATGCCTTCATTAGTATGTCTGCACATTGCTTGTTTCCGGACATATGCTCAACATTGATTTGCCCATTCTCGATACAGTCTTGTATGAAGTGGTATCTCTTGTGAATATGCTTGCTACGACCATGGAAAATATGATTCTTTGTGAGTTTGATAAAGATTAATTTTGTGGTTTTTACTCTATCTAGTCATTGTGGATGGTGGATAAGTAAGTGGGATGTTGAACCAATACTCAGATGTGTTTACATGCAGTTTGGATTTATGTATTTCACCTAGTTCAAGCCAATTTAATCATAGAAATGTGTCACAAAACTATGAGTTCATCACACAGCAATACAATAAGACAAATAAGGTAGATGACAAAATAAAAACAGGATGATGATGATCAAAATAGAGAAACGAATCAAAAACAGAGCAAGAAATGAAGATTATATAAATAGTAAAGAAGAATCTCGAGGAACAGGTCAGGGATTAGCGATGATCACTGCAAACCGTACTTGTTGATTAGCCTAAGCGAGTGATCTCTAGACTAAGATATATGTTAGATCGGTCCACTCTCGTGGCGAAGATCTCAATCTAGATAGGTTGACCCATTATGACCCTAGTTGCAGTCAATCAAATCTAGATGCAATAAGCTCAGCCCAAACTTTTTTAATGGTCATTACACACTTAGATCTCTCTTTGGCGGACCCAGCCATCTCTAGCAAAGACGAGGGCACTCGTTTTGGCAACCACCTAGCGTGCGTTAATGACCCAGATCATGCCACAGCTGATCAGGAAGAAGCAAGCTCTAAGAACTACCAAGCTAGAAGAAATCAACATGAATGGTCGGTCAATCAAGCATGGGTGTCCTCGAGATCCAAAGCGGATCTACTCGGATCTCAATTTGTGAGGGACGAGGAGTGAGGTAGATACATAAAGCAAAACGAAAATATAAAAGCTAAAAGAAGATAGAAACAAAATCAGTAAAGCAAAGTACTCAATTATACATAAACGATCCAAACATTAAACATAAACGAGAAAAGCTTAAGAACAAATGCTTAGATCTAAAAACCTTATAAAAGAGGCGTAATAAGAGTTATCCAGCGTAATGAGGTTTTTGGCACTAAAAGGATATTTACAGGACAATCCCCTAACCCTAATGGTCAAACTGATTTAAGCTGGTCAACCAGGCAGTCTGGAAAGCGACCCTTGATACACGATTCAAGGGTGCTTCTAGAGGATGGAAGTGGTGGAGATTAGACAAATGGAAACTCTAGGTACTTCTTTTGTGAAATCGGTGGTAATGAAGGTGAAGTGATTGACTCGCTCAATCAATGGACGAACAAGAATGCTTGAATCACTCAAACAATCTTAATTCGCAGACAATAGACCAGAAGTATCTCTCACACTTAAGATCTAAAGATATGAACAAAAGAGAACAAAGGAATCCATCTAAAACTCTAATGAACTAACACAAAGAACTCGGTCTTTGAAAAGAAATGATAAACTTTATTAAATCAATGATCAAAGGTTTTTTTTCCGGTTTACAATGAAATGAAAATGAGCTCTTATAGGCTCAAAGACTACGGCTCTAAGGCCTGAAACAAGAAAGAAATCAAAAACATAAGAAAACTAGCCGTTTGACAATAATGAGCAAATCGGGCAAAATAAGGGATGTGCAGCCTCCTTTGTATTTGGACGGTTTGAGGGGATAGGTAAGCTTCTTTGGAACATTGTGGTCGTCATTGAAGTTTTCCAAATTGCAGAAGTCTTGGTGATAGAGCCGTCGGTGATCAATAGCACCAAGTGTGAATGCATCCGAATATGGTAAGTATACAAACAAGAGGATCCGCATGATCCTGTGGCTGCTGGTGCATGGTAAGATGGTAGCTGACACCTCTGGATGGTTAGATGTGTCTCCTGAATGCTTTGATTTCTCTCCTGGTCGCCAAAGTCTTGTTTGTAGCTGATTGAATCCATGAGCTTCCAAATAAGGTATGTGTAGCAATCTCTGGTTTAGAAACTCAATAACCATGACATAAGAACCGATAATTATCTGAATCCAATTTTCCCTGATCCGATGATGAATCAATATTTCATAACAAGTCGGTTCATAGCTTAATTCCTCCTGGTTCGGTGGGAAACCTTTAATAACCGCCCGCATGTCCAATTTGGGAAGGTTCCGGTTCACACACTTGAATAACTTTTAAACCATAGCGAATTTTGTCATGAATCAAATTTTCCTCTCTTCTATGGTTAGTTAAGTTTCCAAAACATATTTTCTTATTGCTTGATTCGTCGTCGTTTGTCTGAAATAAATTGACTAGCTGTCGTATGTCTCCATCGAGTCTATTGAAAATGTTCCAAGTTGTATGTTCAATATCTTCTTCATATGAACTCCTTTTGAACTGATTCTTCTTCTCAGTGAATCCTTGAAGAGTGGACTTTCAGGAACAAGTCAATATGTAGCTTGGTTCTCTTTGAATCATCTGCAAAGTCTCTATTAATGCTCATATGTCCTCATGGTCAATGGATAAAGGTTGTTAAAGTCCATATCTTGAGTCCGGCTCAGCAGCTTGAGAGTTTGTTGATTTATTTGGTTTGATGACCGCATCAACCCTCGCAGTGCCTTGTGCAAGCTGGAACTACGAGGTGTGCTTCAGATACTTGATTTGCAGTTTTGTTGCAAGTCCAACGTTCAAGGGTGATCCAAGGCTGAAAGATAGAGTCTTTGAGTCTGTGCGTTAGTCCTTCAGTTTATCCCTCGAGGTAGAGTGGCAAAGCGAGATTGCGAGGTGGATTCTTCTTTTGGAAAGTTGAGGTCTTGTGCTCCGCATGGTGATATTCTTGTCATCCTTGCGATAGAGTCTGCGAGGCGGAATTGCGAGGCTTATGAAAATTTCCTTTTTGGCTGTTTCCTCGATCATCCAGCACTCCAACAATTGGTCCTTAGCTTCTTAGGTCCATTTTTGCTCCCTCTTACCTGATTCAACTCCAAATGCAAATGCAAATGCAAAGAGTGCAAAATACGTCTAAATGATCCTAAGTGAATGGAAACTTTACCTAAATGAATGAAAAACGGCTTAGAATAAGACTCTAAAAACACTAAAAACCACACACATCAGCTCTCCCTAACTTAGATCTTGTTTGGCCTCAAGCAAGTGCAATGACCTAAGATGGAAGAACTGCACACAAAATAGGGATATCTCATCCAACGGACAAATTGTTTAAACTAGGTTCGTAATCCACATATGAGTGTCTATCATTTTGGAAACCGCAATGTAATCATTTTAAAAGCATAGCATTCAGCCTTATAGAGACCTAATACCTAAGCTGGTCTCTAAAGGCGCAAGTCTAATTCCTTATTTCTTATTAGTATGGTCCTCAAAAGGGACTAGAGATCAACGAGTACATATTTCAACTTCTCTAAGCTTAACATGATCATTCTTTTCAACCAAGTGATTCTCTCATTCACACTTGGGATGCCCGCTTATTTATTCTTTTCTTTTCTTTTTCTTTTTCTTTTTATTTATTTATTTTATTTTATTTGGTTTTTTATGTGCCCTTTTGGCTTTTCCGAGGTTTACACAAATATGAAAGGCAACAGGTTTATGCATCCTTCCAAGTTTCTTCACCAACCTGCATATGGAGTAAGCAGCGGATATACACGAGCATGAAAGGCTATGGGTTTATGCATCCTTCCAGGCCCTTAACCTTTACCACTTACTTGGGTCTTGGCGGGCAGCTTTCATTTCTTATTTTTCCACTTAACTTGAGAGGGTTTTACCACACACACAATGGATCATGTTAAACATAAAGAAGGAAGGTCATCGATGCATCTCTAGGCCCTAAATCGGTAATTTAAATTCAGTTTTGGAAGAAATAAAACAAGACCTTTTCAAGATACAACACAAGCAAAGTTCACTAAGGTGAATGATCCGCCCTATAACTTTCCAAAGTAGCCAATTACCAATCAAGAGTATTCACAATGGTTACTAGCTAACTTAACAAGATTTACCCATCATCAAGATAATTACCACATAACAAGTACGAGTGCATGAATCCTATGTGAATGCAACCTATATACAATGCTAAATGAATGCAACTACATGAACACTCTATTTTTTTTTCAGATTCATTTTCAATTTTTTTTCAATTTTTTTTTGTTTTTTCTATGCCTTATATGCTATGAAATGCAACACAAAAATGCAAAAAGAAAAATCTTTTGGGATTCTTACCAATCATAAGTGAATGCATGATCTTAGAAGTCGAACAGGTGAGCTGTCGAGGCATTCATATCCTCGGGAGTATAGTTGTGGGGGGTCTAGATACCCCACTGGAGTGAGTCCTCAAACAGAGCTATATGTTGAGGTATATTGAAGTGCTCCTCGCGGCTTGGTCCTGCGAGGGAGGCATGTGAGGGATCATTTTTTGGCGAAGCCTGCCCTTGTTCAGCTGGTTGAGTGCAAGAGTGGCGCTTGTGCCATTTTCTTCTCCGTTCTTCTGTATACCAATGTCCCTTCGACGGATGAATGCCTCGCTTGTTCTGGATTGGCCTCGCAAGAGCTTTTGGCGGATATTGAGTGGTGCCTCGAAGGTGAGGGCGAGGTGTGGGTGAGAGGGTGTGATGTCTTACCGCTCATTGATGCCTTGAGCACATCAACTTCTCTTCTGAGATCTACACGCTCGCTATGCCATTCCTACCTTTCCTTAGTTAGCCCCTTAACCTTCTTCACCAGCCATTTACCCAGCTTTTGGAGCTCCCAATGTGTTTGTGAGCCTCATGTGTGGAGGCTCCTTGTTTTGGTGCATGAAAATCCTTAAAGAAGTAGGTCTTGGGTTCCACGTCCTCGTCATCTTCTTCTTCTTTGACTCGTGGTGCTTGAGGTGCACTCTCGACTAAGGCATCAAGAGGAGGAATGAAATCCACATTTGCCCTCTCCTCGAATGAAGTGTATTCCGGGCATGGAAGAACGATTTTAGCCCTTGTTAACTCCGGGTGGGTGAACTTATAGACAGCTTGCCCATTCAACTCTTCCTTAGCAAGGATATCTGTGGTCTTCAAGTACTTGATATTCATGATTGTAGCTCAGACCAGTTGTCACTGTCTTGGTTCAACGGCACTCTGCAAGCTTCCAAGATTCTTTTCACCACACCCCCAATGTAGATTGGCTTGGGTTTTCTCCTTTCAGCTTGTATTACCGCCCTCATGCGGTATGTCATGAGGTTCTTTGCTAGTAAAAAAGCCATCCCAGAGCTCGCATCATCTCTCTCGATCCTTCTTCCACTCGGAGTAGTGGGTACCTCCTTCATTCCAACATCCAAAAGTTGCATCTCCCCAATGTTTATCGGTGCGGTTGATGGTGGTGCAAACAATAGGTTAGCGATAGCCCTTCTCGCATAATTGACGCAAAGGTTACATATCCAACTTCCCTTGCTCCTCGATGGGTCAAACTTCTCGTATGCGGTTAGCATATCCCATACTTCATCTAGTTCCTCCTTGTTGATGCTTGGGTATACCGAGTTGCCAAACTTGAAACCAAAAACAACATCCAATTGTCTCAAGGTAAGCTTATAGGGTTTGTCGTATACCTTGAAGGTTATATATCCAGTTTTGTCTCTCTCCATAAGCGCTGAAACCTTGGTGATATACTCGCAGAAGTCCATAATTGCCAAGAATTGCAAGGTCTCTTCCTTGAAAGTGCTAGAGACGGTGTACATGAATTGCAAAAGCCCCCAAGCATGGAACAACCTATCCACATCATTCGCGATACCCAGCTGGTTCATCATTCCAATGTGCGGATAATATGTTCCCTTCACTCCCATTATTTGCAAAGCTTCATAAACCTTCACCAAGTTATTAGCTTTCCTCGTGGCCTTACCTTACTTAGTAGCTTGATCTACCTCAAAAGCCAACTTTGCGTATTCTTCCGAGTACCCTCCTTTCATCAAGGTTTCTATGTTTCTCTGGTACTCGGTCTTTTGTTCTTCTTTTTCAGCTCTCCTACTTGTTGCAGCACCTGCCTCGTTTCTTGCCTCATGGTCGTCCTTGACATCCATAAGTGAGCCTTGTTATGTACCACATTAATCAGAATCCTCTTCCTCGCTTGCAGAAGGCGAGGCTATCCTTTCCCTTTGTCTTTCGCTTGCACCGAGCTCCCCTCTCCGTGCTATTTTTCCACAAACCCCTAGTCTTGGGATCCACCGACTACTTTCCTCGCTGTGAGTTCAATTGGCACTTCTGCTCTTGGTTGTACGGCTGGTTCTTCTCCTTCGCCGTCCGATTGTACGACAAATTGCCGTCCTCGTGTGCTTTTTCTCTTTTTGGTTCTCATCGATGGCGAGTCTTCTAGACCCACTTTAACTTCATGCTTCCCGCTTCCTCTGGTTTCTTGTTTAAACTTGCTACCGATTTTGTTGTCCTTGCGCTTATCACAGGAAGACATGGCGGAATTGGTGAAAAGAGTTTCTTCAAGTCGCTGGAACAGTGTACCTCGTGGTGGCTCCTTGCTGTTTAAATGGCAAGTGGTCTTGTTATCTAACTAAAAGACTGAGTTTTCTGCTACCCTTACTCTCCTTGCAGCTTCTCCTTGAGCCTTAACCTTTGCGTGCTTCTTCTTTGTCTGAGAATTGAGTACAGAGAGAGAAAGCTTTGTTGTAAAGAGAAGGAGCTTGAGAGCAGATGAGAGTAATGGTAGTGTGGGAGAAGACATATATATGGGTTGGGATTAGGATTTTCTGATCCATATATGGTAGGTAGGCGACAAATTCGGGTTCCAAGACTGCCTCGGGTCTGACTACATCTGAGCCGTTGAATTCAAATTTCAAATCTTCTGACCAGTCTCAGCCATTGGATTTTTTAACTTATCTTGGTACGGTCCCAAACCTTAGTTGGGTTACTTAACTCATGTGTCCCACTTGATGACCTGGAATTGAGCCAACTAACCAACTTTCCAAAACTGACTATCCAGGCTGCATTGCATGTTGGCTTCACGTTTTGCCTCGAGGCATGACTACCATTTAGAAAATATGACTTGATCCCAATCTGTTGTACTACTCAGTGACTGTTTTGAACCTCAATCTTCTATTTAAAAACCAATATCTGAAGATAGGAGAGGCTAATCATATATATATATAAGATCAGTTTAGTATGAAATAGCTCAACAAACTTAGTCTAAGTACTATAATTCATTGAATTAAGCAATGGGTCCAATTCAAGCACAATGAATTTATTTGGCTAAAAACCATATTGGTGATGCATTCAGTAAACTGGGTAATGTCATTAAGGGTATGTGTCAATATAATTCAGAATATACCCCTTAGTGATATCACTCACCAAATACATCACCCATGAGGATACTTAGGCAGTGCGAGTAGGTTCATGAGTGATACTCAAGACAATTTGAACACTGCTCGCACCCCTCCTCGCGGGTTTATCCCGAGGGATGTTGATTTTAGCCAAAAAATCCATTCCTCGCCTCTTTGTCTGTGAGGGCCATAGGCGAGGCGAGCTAATTCTTGGCTCATTAGGGTTTATCCTTCCCTAATTGCTGCCAAGATAGCTGCCCTTGATCTATGATTGGTCCATGTGTCCCAAGAAGATGCAAAGACAATCTATCAAATGAGATATGTTCTAGGCAAAGCAATTGATCAAAGAGGAAGACAACAAACTAATGATACAATTGGAAAAATTAAGCTCAACCTAGGACATAAACACACATAAGTGGATCAAGCCACTCTCATGACTTTGATCCCATTATCAATCAATCAATTGAGCTAAACTCTCATTTGCCAATTAAATGATCAACAAGCAAAATCAAATAGGTTCATTCAGTCCACTAAACACTCTAAATTCATGTATCAATGGCTAGATAAGTTTAACTCATAAAATGGTCGTTCACGAATTTCAACAAGGGAATTTTATCTATTATGCCATGTGAGAATGTGAAATCATGGCAAATGCCATCAGAGTTTTCCTTTACGGAAAATGCCACAGCACAATGTTTTTGTGGCATTCCAAATGACCAAATTGCTCTTTTGGATGTGGCAGAAAATAAGAGGGGAAAAAGGAAGAATAAAGAAAGAGAAGGTGATGGCATAGAGAGAAGAGAAAGAAAGGAGCATAAAGATAGAAATGACGAATATGGGAAGAAGATTAAGGGGGCATGAAGAAGCACGGGGAAATGGTGAAGAATACGAATGAATAATAAAACACATGGGTGAACATTGGACAAATTACATGTCTACCATAGACATAAAACATGAGAGGAAAATTTAAAACATGGGGGACAATAACAGAGCAGTGGGGGGGGGATGACATATGTCAGTGAAAAAGGAGGAACAAAAACGAGATACAAAATACATGTCTCCCATGTGTATGAAACAGGATAGAAAATTTTAAACATAGAGAACACTAACGAAACAATGGGGAATGACATATGGTAGTGAGAGAAATAGTAATGAAAACGAGAGACATGAAACATATAAGACAAATTA
This sequence comes from Lepidium aucheri, assembly GCA_900406435.1. Taxonomy (NCBI): domain Eukaryota; kingdom Viridiplantae; phylum Streptophyta; class Magnoliopsida; order Brassicales; family Brassicaceae; genus Lepidium; species Lepidium aucheri. Next base: position 49,413 of record OVBA01000658.1, on the reverse strand, counting down.
AAAGCATGGAGGACATGAAAATTAGCCATGAACATGGAAATATAGATTAATATGTCCATGGTTGACATACAAATTGATATGAACATGAATATGAACTCGGAAAAAAGAGAATCAGAAAGAAGATGAGAAAAACATTGGTAAAAGAGATATAAAGATTAACCATAAGAATGATTTTACAAATTAGGGAACATAGATATGGGCATGGACATGGATATGGACAAATTACATGAGGACATATATAAAACATATGAGACAAATTAAAAACATGGGGACCAAGTACATTGGCCATTGACATGAACATATAGATTGGTATGTCCATGGAAGATATTGGCCCTACATTAGCTATATATATGGACATGGGCATACAGTTTGATACGTCTATGGAAAATACATAAGTTGATATGAAACATATATAAACTCGAAAAAAAGAAAAAAAATCAGAGAGAAGATGCGACCACTGGAGTGAGTCCTCAAACAGAGCTATATGTTGAGGTATATTGAAGTGCTCCTCGCGGCTTGGTCCTGCGAGGGAGGCGTGTGAGGGATCATTTGTTGGCGAAGCCTGTCCTTGTTCAGCTTGTTGAGTGCAAGAGATAGAAAACAAAAAATAGAAAAAATATGAAACTCGAAAAAAAGATAATTAGAAGGGAGAATATATGGGATGAGAGATGTATAAGAGAGAAGGAGTAGAGAGAGAAAAAGAGAAGGGAGGAGAGAGAGTGTTTCATGAAGAGGAAATATGAGAAAGTGACATAATAGCCATTTTGATAATGTCTTATGACATTTCCTATAGGAAATTTTTCACATGACATTTCCCATGATTTTGGAAAGTTGATGGCATTTGCCATAATTATTCCTTTAAACAACCACTTTATGGGAAGAAACACTCCTAGTATCTAGATATAAATGATCAAATTAAATATTGCACCGAAAACATCTTAAATGAAGGAATATAACAAGATAAGCATATAAAACTAATCATCTAACTCTAAGATCTACCAAGCCATGAACCCATCAATCAGCTACTCACGCCTACAAAGAAACTCAAAACAAAACAAGCAAAGATGAACATAATGGAATAGAGAAGAGATAGAATAAAGAGATATTCAATAGAAGCAAACTCAATTATGTTCGATTTTATGAGTGGGATAAAGCCCCATAAACTATGTTTTGTTTATTTTTAAAGTTCTTTAAGAACATCATTTAAGGAAAAAAGAAGAAGATCACCCTAGTTATGCAAGTATACCATACCTTACATCCAAATAACTTCTTTATGGACAATATTTATTATTTTGTGGTTCAAAATATATTATATATTTTATTTTATAGATAAATTTTATTTCGAATATATAGAAGATTCATCCACATCAGAAAAATTATTTGAAAATTATCAAATCAAAATTTTGAAAACATGTCTGCAATTTAAATATGTTGAGTTAAACGCTATTATGTATACGACACATAAATTTACAACAAATGGTTATTTTGGTTACATCATGGTCGATAATAGACTTTGAAATGCCCATATCTCAAATATATTTCATTCCACATCACAAATACCATCGATGTCGATGGAGTGAATATCATTCATGGAGTAATACAATCTATGACATGAAAAATATTTAGAATAAATCTTGTCCATAGAGTAATAAATTTTTTCATTCGCAGAGTAATATCAACCATGACATGAAAAATATTTAAAGTTGATTTTTTCTACAAAGTAATAACATTATTCCCACGAAATAATAAATTACGTTCATGAAATAATAACGCTGATGATATAGAAAATAATTTGAACTAAATTCTGTTCACATAGTAATAAATTTTGTTCATAGAATAACAAATTATGTTCATAGCTACGTAATTTTTCCCATAGTATTTGACACGCAGAGAAATTATGTCGAGATTCTGAGTTTATTAAAGTGAGTGATTATGTTCTTTTAGTGAAGACGATAAACAACACTCAGATCTTCTTTCTCTTTTAATGAAAACCATGAACAATACTCGAATATAAATTAAAAAAGGAAAAAAGATGATAAAAATAGATAAAGAGTGATAAATGAATATATAAAGGGAAAAGATGGAAGAAATAGATTAGATAGGAAGATAAGTGAAAGAAAGACAAAAATTGTTTTTGTGTGGGCACTACAAGAAAATAAGTCATTTGCGACTACACAATCAATCTCATTTTTTAGTCTCATTTTTTCTATTTAAGACTTATCAAAGCAGTCACAAAATGTTAATTCACACTTTTGATCACTCGAACTTCAGTCTTAAAAATGCGACAGATTTGAAACTCAGTCAAAATTCTGTTGCCTTAGAGAGGCCATCTCTTGCTGCACATTTTCCTTGTAAGTCACCATCTGTTACAGCATGTTTTGCTTGTAACTCACCATCTTTTAATTTGTAGATGTCAACTGCCTTTCAAAGTCTAAAATTGTATCCGTGTTAGAAGACTCAGCAATCTCTTTGTTCTTCAAGGTACAATACCTCTAGCCAAGATTTCCAAGACCGTACACGTTACCTCTGCGGCCATGCAACGTGGACTGAAAAAGAAAAATAGTGTTAGGAATGAATGATAAATTATAAGAAAAAGTAATATAAAATTTTTTAACGAATATCTGAAGGAAAATCTCGTTCCTTATCATCTGAGAAGCACTCTTTGATAGATCAGTGTTACTGTCTACCTGGTATTGCATGTAGTCGTTACACTTTTTCTAATACGTCTCAGAAACTTGCTTTGCCTTCAAGTTCACAGGACTCCCATCCGATGATTTAGTGTGTGTCTTCAGGAAGACTTTACTGATTGTAGCCCGTCGCAACAATTCATCCTCCTGCAAATAATAATGTTATTATATTAATAAAATTAAAAAGTTATAAATTATATAAATAATAAATACTTACCAGATTACAATGAACACGGTAGAAACGTTTTTGTCTTGAGACATGCATATGCCGTCTGAGGCTGTCACGATCGAAGTAGCTAGCAGCCTGGATTTTTGCTATTTGGTAATTGAAAAGCTCTGGATCGTCCAAGCATATTGGAAAAGCTAATACTTCATGCGGTGTTCACCGTAATAGCATTCTGTATGCGTGGATGTCACTAATCATCTACATTAAAACTGCTTTGACATTGAAATTTTGATTGCCGAACTTATCAAACGCCTCAACTCCAGTACGCCATATTGGACATGGGCATACAGTTTGATATGTGTAAGGAAGACATATAACTTGATATGGAACATATATAAATTGGGAAAAAACAAAAAAAAAATTAGAGAGAAGATGCAAAAAAGTTAATAACAAAAAAGAGAAAAATATGAAAGTCGGAGAAAAATATAATCAGGGAGAATATGTGGGATGGAAAATGTAGAATAGAGAAGGAATATAAAGAGAAAAAGAGAAGGGAGGAGAAAGAGTGTTTCAAGAAGACGAAAGAAGAGACAATGACATAGTAGCCATTTTGTTAATGTCTTATGGCATTTCTTATAGGAAATTTTTCACATGGCATTTCCCATTATTTTAGAAAGTTGATGGCATTTGTTATAATTATTCCTTTAAACAACCACCTTATGGGAAGAAAAACTCCTAATATCTAGATACAAGTGATCAAATTAAATATAGCATTAAAAACACCTTAAATGAAGGAATGTAACAAGATAAGCATCAAAAACTAATCATCTAACTTTAAGATCTACCAAGGCATCAACCCATCAATCAACTACTCACGACTACAAAGAAACTCAAAACAAAACAAGCAAAGATGAACATAATGGAATAGAGAAGAGATAGAGTAAAAAGATTTTTAATAATCACAGGAATGATCAAGAGAGGATCATCCAAAGGATTTTCAAGTATAGTTTCTCAAACTCCCTATCGAAATGTTCTTAAGTTGCTGGAGATTAAAAAAAATGTTCTAAACCCCCAACATTAGGGTTTAATGTTTTTAAACATAATTGGGTCGACCTGTGACAAACCATGTTTGATTAACTTAAAAAATTGTCTGTTAATATTATCGACCAGGGTATCAACCAGGTGGTCGATATTTCTCCATAGAAAGAAGTGTCATTGATCTATGCAATTACATCGACCTTGGTATCAACCCAATTGGTCGATATTTTGACACAGAGAGAAGTGCCTTGTTATTTGTGATTTTGTCAATCAGAACATCGACCTGAAGGTCAAGATTTCAGATCCAGTAGGTCTTCCTCTTTGATCTAATTCACCCACCTTCAAATTTCAATTCCTTTTAAGTGGATCCAAATCACCTGATATGATTCAAGAAATACAAAATATGCAACTCGAGCTCCTAGGACTCCAAAATATAAAATGTGAAAAAGGTTCATCTAAAATGAGAACTAATGAATGCTAAGTGATGTCAAATAATGCAAAATGATAGTGAAGACTAAGTTATATATCATTCTCCCTCCTCAGCTTTGACCACTATCTCTACGAGGTGCCATCTCCCAATCATCACAGTTTACAACCACTAATTCTACACATGCAATCACTATGTTTGCCAAAAGTTTTTCAAATCTTGGCTAGACTAGGCACTCAATCAACAATCTATTATTGTTGGATGGAGAGGAATGATCAATTGCATAAGAAAACCTTAAAATCATCGACTACAATCATCTCTTCGACTGAAAGGCTGACTCGAAACAAAATTTCAAGTTATCGTGCTACTAACGATAGACTCTTTTCGCAGATGCTCCAATTGTGGTTCACCCACTAACTACTCGGCTTCCAATTTGACAAATTCGGGGTTTGCGTATTAACTTATTACCACATTGTGATATCAATTATGTTGGATTATATGAGTGGGCTAAAGCCCCATAAACTATGTTTTGATTCTTTTTTAAGTTCTTTACGAATACCCTTTAATAAAAAAAAGATCACCCTAATTATACAAGTATTCCATACCTTACATCCAAAATAATGTCTTTTGAACAAGATTTATTATTTTGCGTTTAAAACTATATGATATATTTTATTCTATAGATAAAATTTATTTCAAGTATATAGAAGATTCAGCCATATCAGAAAAAATATTTGAAAATTATCAAATCAAAATTTTGAAAAAATGTCTGCAATTTAAACATGTTGAGTTAAAAGCTATTATGTATACGACACATAAATTTACAATAAATCATTTGTGAAATTGGTGGTAATTTTTGTTGCATCATGGCCGATGATAGACTTTGAAATGCCCATATCTCAAATATATTTCATCCCCACATCGCAAATACCATCGATGTCGATGTAGTGAATATAATTCACGGAGTAATACCATCCATGACATGAAAAATATTTAAAATAAACTTTATCCACAAAGTAATAAATTTTGTCATTGGCAGAGTAATACCAACCATGACATAAAAAATATTTAAAGTATATATTTTCCACAAAGTAATAAAGTTTTTCCATGGAATAATAAAATTCGCTCATGATATGAAAAAATATTTGAAATACATTTTATCCACATAGTAATAAATTTTGTTCATAGAATAACAAATTATGTGTATAGCTATGTAATACTTTCCCATAATGTTTGACACACACAGAAATTAAATCGAGATTCTGAATTTATTAAAGTGAGTGATTATGGTCTTTTAATGAAGATGATAAACAACATTCAGATCTTCTTTCTCTTTTAATGAAAACCATGAACAATACTCATACATAAATTAAAAAAGAAAAAAAAAGATGAAGAATAAATAGATAAAGAGAGATAAATAAATACATAAAAGGAAGAGATGGAAAAAATAGATTAGACGGGAAGATAAGTGAAAGAAAGACCAAAATTGTTTTTGTATGGGCACTAAAAGAAAATAACTCATTTACGACTACACAATCAGTCTCACTTTTTCTAAGTAAGACTGATCAAAGCAGTCGCGAAACGTTAAGTCACACTTTTGATAATTCGCACTTCAGTCTTAGAAATACGACTGATTTGAGACTCAGTCAAAATTCTGATGCTTTAGAAAGGCTATCGCATGCTGCATGTTTTCCTTGTAAGTCACCATCTCTTGCAACATGTTTTGCTTGTAACTCACCATCTCTTCCTTTGTAGATGTCAACTGCCTCTCAAAGTATGAAATTGTATCCGTGTCAGTCGGTCTCCTTGTTCTTCAAAGTACAATACCTCTAGCCAAGATTTTCAAGACCATATAGGTTGCCTCTGCGGCTAGGCAATGTTGTCTAAAAAACCAAAAATAATGTTAGGTGTCAATGATAAATTATAAGAAAAAGTAGTATAAACAAATTTAACAAATATCTGAAGGAAAATCTCGTTACATATTGTTTGAGAAGCACCTTCTGATAGATTGGTATTATAGTCCATTTGAATTGCATGTAGTCGTTACACTTTTCTAATAAGTCTCACAAGCTTGCTTCATTTTCAAGTTCACTAAGCTCCCGTCCGATGATTTAGTGTGCATCTTTAGGAAGACTTCACTAATCGTAGCAGGTCACTTCAATTCATCCTCGTGTAAAAATAATATTATAATAATAAAAAATTTAAAAAGTTATAAATTATATAAATAAGAAATCCTTACAAGATCACACTGAACAAGGTAGAAACTTTTCAGTCCTGAGACATGCTTATGCGGTACGAGGCTATCATGATCGAAGAAGCAAGCGACTCGGGTTTTTGCAATTTGGTAATTGAAAGGTTCTGGTACCGTCCATGCATATTGGACAAGCTAATCGTTCATGCGGCGTTCACCCTGACAGCATGCCGTATGCAGGGTGGTCACTAATCATCCACATTTAAATTGCTTTGACATTGAAATTTTGATTGCTAAACTTATCAAACGCCTCAACTCCAGTACTCCATAATCGACAAGCTAATCGTCCATGCGGCATCCACCCTGATAGCATGCTGTATGCGAGGAAGTCACTAATTGTCCACATTAAAACTATTTTGACATTGAAATTTTGATTGCTGAACTTATCAAATGCCTCAACTCGAGTATTCCATAGCTCATTCAACTCACCAATCAAAAGATGAATGAATATATCAAGACTTTCTCGTGGATGATGTGGACTTGAATTCAAAATCGTAAGCCAAAAATATTCTTCTTTCATGCACATACATGGAGGTAAATTATATAGAGTCATGATCACAAGCCACAAAGAGTGATTACGAGACATTCCAAAGGATTGAACCCGTCTGTTCATAATCCAAGATATACATTGCGAGGTTCACTTGCAAATATAAGGTGCAACTGCTGGAAATTCTTCCACTCTGATGCATCAGATGGATGAGATATCTCTCCATTTTTTGATTTATATTCTGCGTGTCATCTCATTGCTTGTGCATTGTGGAAACTCTGATATAGACTTTTTTATTCTATCAGTGATAGGTAAATACCACATACGAATGAATTATATTTTGGTTTGTCTAGCCCTCTCCTTGTATCTTGTTGCTTTGTAAAATTTACACTTATCCCATTTTTCATATTCTTTCCAGAAGATTATACAATTATGCATATGTACATCATTGTATAGTAAGAAAACCCTAAATTTCGCATCAATATTTTGGTTTTATAATATGATGTAGTGCACTGATTACCTATAGGTAGATACTCTAAAATGAGTTCTGTCCAATTTTTGATTTCTCGTTCAGATTCATTAAAATTTGCTCTAATGTTCATGAATCGAGATGCTAATGATAATTACGAGTGACCTTCCCCACACTCATCATAGAAAGCATTGTTAGCAGCTTTTAATATGGGATAAATTTTTGTGCTTCACTATCACGTATTTCATCGGTATTTTGATAATGTCCATGCTCATCTTGATCTTAATTCTGATTATAACCCGTGTTATGATGAGCAGGAAATGCAACATCTATCATTCCTACATATGTATCTTATACATGAAAAACGTCTTCTTAATTATTCATTTTACCATGACTTGTACTACAAATGCCTAAATCTACATTAAGATTTTTCCTATGCATGTACAAAATATAATAGTGAGGCATAAATTCTCGATTAAATAGATGATTTGAAACTTTTCGTCTCAGAAGAATTTTATTATTTTGGCAGAAAATGCAGGGACACCAAAACTTACCCCCATTTCTGAGTGCTAATGGCTGATTACCCGCAAAGTTCATGAACTCGTCCACTCTAATAGCAAATTCTGCTGAGATGTTTCTTGAATTTTTGTCGATTCTTCTATACATCACTCACGAAAATTTGTGTATTTATAATTCCTACCATTTTTTTCTCTAAACACGTTTTTTCCCTTAAAACGTTTTTTATGACAAATTTTATTTGTGTTTGGGAAATGAAATTGTTGGTGTATATATAGCAAAAGTTTGTCACAAACGTACTCCATAATGATAGTGAAGACTAAGCTAATATTTACATATATAATTGTCCCTTCTCGGTTTCGACCAATATCTCTACAAAGTGCCATCTCCCAATCATCACCGTCCGGAACCAGTAATTCTACACATGCAATCACTATCTGAGCCAAAAGCTTTCCAAATCTTGGCTAGAACAGGCATTCAATCAACAATCTATTCTTGTTGGACGGAGAAGAATGATCAAATGCATAAGCAAACCTTCAGATCATCGACTACAATCATCTCTTCGATTGAAAGGCGGATTTGAAACAAAATTTCAAGTTATCATGCTACTAATAATAGACTCTCTTCGCAGATGCTCCAACTTTGGTTCACCTGCTAACTACTCGTCTTCCAATTTTACAAATTCTGGGTTTGGGTGTTAACTTATTACCATATTGTAGGTTCAATTATGTTCGATTGTATGAGTGAGCTAAAGCCACATAAACTATGTTTTGTTTCTTTTTGAAGGTTTTTAAGAATACTCTTTAACAAAAAAATATCACCCAAAATAACGTCTTTATGGACAAGATTTATTATTTAGTGGATAAAAATATATTTTTATTTTATTCTATAAATAAAATTTATTTCAAGTATATAAAAGATTCAGCCACATGAGAAAGAATATTTGAAAATTATCACATCAATTTTTTTAAAAAATATGTCTGCAATTTAAACATGTTGAGTTAAAGGCTATTATGTATATGACATATAAATTTACAACAAATCATTTGTGAAATCGGTGGTTATTTTTGTTACATCATCGCTGATGATAGATTTTGAAATGCCCATATCTCAAATATATTTTATCCCCACATCAGAAATACCATCAATGTCAATGGAGTGAATATTATTCACGAAGTAATACCTTCAATGACATGAAAAATATTTAAAATAATCTTTATCCATAGTGTAATAAATGTTGTCATTGGCAAAGTAATACCAAACATGACTTGAAAAATATTTAAAGTGAATTTTGTCCATATAGTAATAAATTTTGTCCATAGAATAATAAATTTTATTCATGAAATAATAACGATGATGATATGAAAATATATTTGAAATAAATTTTGTCCACATAGTAATAAATTTTGTTCATAGAATAACAATTTATGTCCATAGATATGTAATATTTTCCCATAATATTTGAAACATAGAGAAATTATGTCGAGATTCTGAGTTTATTAAAGTGAGTGATTCTGTTCTTTTATTGAAGACGACAAACAACACTAGGATCTTCTCTCTTTTAATGAAGACCATAAACAATACTCGTACATAAATTAAAAAAATTCAAAAATATGATGATAAAAAATAGATAAAGAGATTTAAGTAAATATATAAAGGAAAGAGATGGAAGAAATAGATTAGATAGGAAGATAAGTGAAAGAAATACCTAAATTGTTTTTGTATGGCACTACAAGAAAATAATTCATTTGCGACTACATAATCAGTCTTAATTTTGCTAAGTAAGAATGATTAAAGCAGTCATGCTGTTGATCATTCACACTCAAGTCTTAGAAATGCGACTCAATTCAGATTCAGCCAAAATTCTGTTGCCATAGAAAGGCCATCTCTTGCTGCTTTTTTTCCTTGTAAGTCGCCATCTCTTCCAGCATGTTTATCTTGTAACTCACCATCTCTTTTGTTTTAGATGTTAACTGCCTCTCAAAGTCTGAAATTGTACTCGTGTGAGACGACTTGATGATCTCCTTGTTTTTCGAGGTACAAGAACTCTAGCCAAGATTTCTAAGGATGTACACGTTGCCTTTACGAGCATGCAACGTAGACTGAAAGACAAAAGTAATGTTATAGATTAATAATAAATTATAGGAAAAAGTAATATAGACAATTTTAACAAATATCTGAAGGAAAATCTTGTTCTCCTGCTTCGAAGTGAGCTATATACTCTGAGAAGCACCATCTAATAGATCGGTGATACTCTCCATTTGGGATTGCATGTAGTCGTTACACTTCTTCTAATAAGTCTCGAACACTTGCTACCCCTTCAAGTTCACAAAGCTCCCATACGATAAATTAGTGTGCGTCTTCAAGAAGACTTCACTGATCGTAGCATGTTGCTTTCAATTCATCCTTCTGCAAATAAGATAATATTATTATAATAATAAGATTAAAAAAGCTATAAATTATATAAATAAGAAATACTTACCTTATCACATTGAACATGGTAGAAACTTTTCTGTCTTGAGACATGCTTATGCGGTCCGAGCTTTTCAGGATCAAAGTAGAGAGCGGCCTGGATTTTTGCTTTTTGGTAATTGAAAGGCTCTGGTATCGACCATGCATATTGGACAAGCTAATCATCCAAGTGGCGTCCATCGTGATAGCATGTCGTATGCGGGGATGTCACTAATCGTCCACATTAAAACTACTTTGACATTAAAATTTGATTGTTGAACTTAAAAAATGCCTCAACTCCAGTACTTCATATTGGACAAGCTAATCGTCCATGCGTCGTCCACCCTAATAGCATGCCGTATGCGAGGAAGTCATTAATAGTCCACATTAAAACTAATTTGACATTGAAATTTTGATTGCTGAACTTATCAAACGCCTCTAGAGTACTCCATAGCTCATCAACTCATCAATCAAAAGACAAAGGTATATATCAAGACTTGCTTGTGGATGATGTGGACTTGAATTCAAAATCGTAACCAAAAATATTCTTCCTTCATGCATATACCTATAGGTAAATTATATAGAGTTATGATCACAGACCACAACGAGTGATTATGAGACATTCCAAAAGGATTGAGCCCGTGTGTGCATAATCCTAGATATACATTGCGAGGTTCACTTGCAAATATAGGGTGCAACTGCTGGAAACTCTTCCACTCTACTACATGAGATGGGTGAGACATCTCTCCTTTGTTTGATTCACATTCTGTGTGTCATCTCATTGCCTGTGCATTGTGGACACTGTGATATAGTTTTTTTAATTCTATCAGCGATAGGTAAATACGAGTAGATTATATTTTGGTTCGTCTGGCATTCTCGTAGTATCTTGTTGCTCTGCGAAATTTCCACTTATCCCATTTTTCATATTCTTTCTAGAAGATGATACGATTATACATATATACATCAATGTATAGTAAGACAGCCCTAAATTCGCATCAATATCTCGGTTTCATAAAAAAATGTAGTGCACTGATTACCCATTGGTAGATACTCTAAAATGAGTTTTGTCCAATTGTTGATTTCACATTCAAAATCATTAAAATTTGCGAATTATATAATTGCGAGTGACCTTCCCTACACCCATTATATAAAGGATTGTTAGCATCTTCTAACATGGGATAAAATTTTTGTGCCTCACTATCTGGTACTTCATCAGTATTTTGATAATTTCCATGCTCAGCTTGATCGTATTCTGATTATAACCCGTGTTATGATGAGTAGGAAATGCATCATCTACCATCCCTACATATGTATCTTCTACATGATAAACTTCTTCTTAATTATTCATTTTACCATGACTTGTACTACAAGTGCCTAAATCTACATTCAGATTTTCCCTATACATGTACCAAACATAATAGTCAGGCATAAATCCTCTACTAAATAATGATTTGAAATTTATTGTCTCGGAAGAGTTTTATTATTTTGGCACGAAATGCACAAACACCAACGCTTACCCCCATTAATGAGTACTAAAGGCAGATTACCCGCAAAGTTCATGAACTCGTCCACTCCAACAGCAAATTTTGCTGAAATGTTTCTTGTTTATTCGTCGATTCTTCTATACATCCAGTTCCAAAAATTTGTGTAATTACAATTCCCTTCCATTTTTTCTTTACACGTTTTTTCCCTCAAAACAATTTTTTTGATGAATTTTAAATGTGTTTGGAAAAAAAAATCGGTGGTGCATATATAACAAAAGTTTGTCACTAAATTGCCATTAAAGTAATACTAAAATGTGCAACTGAATATTCAGTCACACATTTTTAGGTAAAATTCGATAGAAAATGCAAAAAACGTTTGTAACTAATTTGTTGCTACGATTGTGTGACTCATACATTGTCACTAATAAATCAGCCACACTTTAGTAGCAAATGTGACATAGATTTGCGACTAATTTTATTAGGTTCAAATTTTTTTACAGCATTCATTAGCAAATATGCGACTGATGTGTGATTGATCTCTTGTAGTCACATATCAGTCTCAAATCAGTTACTAAATTTGCGACTGAATATTAGTCGCACTTTTTTGTCGCAAAATGCATATTTTCTGGTAGTGTAGGACAAAGTATTACAAATTAACATGCTTCTCATAATTTAAAAAATAAAGAGACAATTTTGACATTTTTTCCTTAGGTATTTGGTATATGTGCTTTTAAACTTATAATTCATTAACCTTTTGACATCATTTTGCATTCATACATTCTTTAATCTAATATTTTGCATATTTTACATTTTAGAGTCCTAGGTAGTATAAGTTGCATATTCCATAATGTTTGAGTTATTTTAGGTTAATTGGACCATTGTTTGGAGATGGATGATTTGAGGATGGTGTTACAAGCAAGGAGATGAAGTTTTTGGAGAAATAATAAACCTACACAAACACAAGAAGTTTATGAAAATTTATATATTGACCATATGGTCGATCAACCAAGCAACATGCCAAACAAAGTCTCTAGAAATTTCTATTGAATATATGGTTGGTCAAACAATCAGCAAGCCAACAAAGTCTCTGAAAATCTCTATCAAACATAAGATCCATCAAACAAGCAACAAGCCAAACAAAGTCACTGGAAATTTTTATCGACCGTATAGTTGATCAAATAAATAAAAAAGACAAGAAATTCTCTGGATATTTCTATATATAGGCCATATGGTCGATAAATCTGACACGGTCTTGTTTCGTAGTTGGATCCAACCAAGTTTCATTTCTAAACTTTTACAACCTAATTTTTAGCCATTTGAAGTATCTAAAGAGGAAAAAAGATAAGTTTGTGAGAACTTCTTGTATCTTATAATAATTCATTTAGTGTTTATAAACATATTACATATACGAATGCATTATTCTGCAAGGGATGCCTCAGCAACACCCCCTTCTAAGTGAAGTTATACCTTTCAAATGGATACATCCATCTAAAATGGACCGGTCTTCTCAGCCTTGCTTCCCTGGCTAAATGTTCTGTTAAATGCACCATTATATCAAAATTACTCGGAGTAAAGTATCTTTCTAACATGCAAATAGTTTCAACTATCTCAGCCTCCATGATTATTAGTTGTTCTATGTCAATCACTTCTTGGCATAGGTGATTAAAAAATGTACATAAGCGTACACTGCTGCTCTCGGACCTTTAGGTAACAATCTTCTTAGTGCTATCGGAAGAAGAATCTGCATTAAGACATGATAATCGTGTGACTTCAGACCTGAAACCTTGCAATCATCTAACGATACGCCTCTGGATATGTTGGAAATCCATCCGGGCCTTTGAAGTCAATTAGTCTCTTACAAAATATTTTCTTCTCCATTTTAGATAAAGACCATGGTGTTGTAGGTAGGTTTGTCCTTTTTTATTGTGTTTTAGGATGTAGATCCTTTTTAATACCAAGGTCTTCAAGATCTTTACGAGCCTGAAGATCATCCTTAGATTTCCCACAATGCAACATTGTAGCTACTGTACTTGCAGCCATGTTTCTTTTCACATGCATCACATCTAATTTATGCCTTACCAGCAATTCCTATCAACACATAAAGCAAACTCAAATTTCAGGATAAGCTTATCAAGTAAATAAGAAAATATCGAAAGATATACTATACAACAAAACACACCGCCCACTATGGTAGCTTGAAGATATTGATCTTTGCTTTCCATCTTGAAAGCTCTTCCTCATCTACATTTATTTTCTTGTCTTCTTCTTCTGATTCACTTAATGAATATTCACATTCAGAACCTTATCCACTATACTCAGCCTTTTTATCTTACATGCAGTCAGTTTGTTATTTCCAAAGTCATTCTTGAAATTTCTCAAGTTTTGAGAAATATCTTTCCCTGTTAATATTCTACATTTCCTTCCATGTTCTACTTTCCATCAAACCATGCCTTATTTCTCCTAAAACTGTGCGTTGGTGGCAGACCCTTTCAGTGACACATGTACACATGTTTCCTGCTGAATTTCAACCACTGACTATCGGTATTTTGCCCACATAAAGGACAATGCATTTTTCCTTTTACCTTACAACCTACAAGATTACCATATGCTGGAAAGTCACTTATTGTCCAAAGCAACATAGCCTTCACATTGAAAGTAGAATTTGTTAATGCATCATAGGTCATATCTCCATTAGTCCCAAGATGAGTGAGATCCTCTATTAATGACTGTAAGTATATGTCAATGCTATTACCAGGCTGTTGTGGTCCAGGAATCAATAATGTGAGCATAATATTTTCCTTACTCATGCATTAATCTGGTGGCCAATTGTAGTTTACTAAGAAGACAGCCCAACAACTATAATTGGCATTCTTCATGTTGAAAGGATTTAATCCATCGGTTGAAAGCCCAAGCTTCATGTTTATTGCTTCTGTTGCAAAGGAAGAGAATTTGGCGTTCATATGTTCCCATGTAACTGAATCCACTGGGTGATGAAGCTTGCCATCACTACTCTTATTATTGAAATGCCACCTTAAATCCCTGACCATTTCCTCTGACCTATACATCCTCTTTAGTCGTGGTATTATTGGAAAGTACCTTAATAATTTCTGTAGGACTCCTTTTTAACTTCACCAGTATGAGGGTTCGTCTTCCATCTTGAAGTCTTGCATTGTGGACAGTCGTCAAGCTTCTTGAACTTCTTTCTAAACAAACAACAATCATTGATACAAGCATAAATCTTCTGGTAACCAATGTCAAACAATTTCAGAAACTTCTTCACCTCATAAAGTGATGTGTGGAGTATATTATCTTCAGGCAATATTTTTGGTAATGTCTCTAATAGATCATTGAAACTCTTGTCCAACCAGCCGTTTTGTTCCTTTAGTCTAAACAACGAGACAATAGCTGAGAGCTTGCTATGATTTACACAGCTAGGATTCAATGGAGTTACACAATCTGCCAATTTTGTAAGAAACACATCTTCTTTCTTCTCTTCACACTCTGCAATCTCATTCATATCAGCTGTACATCCTAATTCTTGATCAAACAACTCAGCAGCTTGATACAACCCAACTATCTCATACTGACGTAAAACACCTTCGTTTTATATATTTGCCTTCAATTCTCCATGCATATACCAATTAGAACACATCTTGTAAGACTCATCCATTCCACGTCTTACAAGATGGTCAACTACGATATTGCCTTTGTGACGATCTATATTCCGGCAGTCAACACAAGAAAATATAACCATGTCCATCTCTCCCATAGATCCAATCACAGACCGTACAAAATCAGTAGCCCCTCTCTCATATGTTGGATCAGCTCTTCAGAGAGTAAATAGAAAGAAGAAGGAATTAAAAAAAGAGAATCCTTACTTAATCCTAACCTATTTTAATTAAAATTCTTACCTGCAAAGATGCACTCAATCCTTGTGCACCATTTTATGTTCGAACCTTAAATATTTCCAAACCAAGTAGCAGATAGCTTAACCTCATATGACATTCATATCTAAACAAACTCAATGAATAAAACAGAACCTATGTATTACAAGAATCATTAACAAATGACGACTCATAAACATAAACAAATGACACGTTCATAGCAATTCAAATTTTGTTATGTATATACTATGATGAATAACAACACTTAAAAACTCAGAGTGTAAAAAAATCAGTATCAGATTCAAAGCGATTAAAAATAGTATGAACAATTTAAAATCTGCTTTCAAAATCTACTAAGATTTCTAGTGAAAAAACACTTCAACAAATAAGAACAAAAAAACGAACACAAACTCAAGAACATTGTTCATGTAAATCAATCATTAACAAACATTGCTTGCAGAACTTGTCATTTTAACAAGACTAATATATGTCAATGACCTAGTGTGAATAATTAAATGAATCTCATATTTCAGTGACTAGTTGACAAACCTCAAAATCTATACAAAGCTATACGAATATACACTTAAATTTATTTTTTTATTCACGTCAAACTGTTTCACAAAGCACATAGACTAATATTTACTATGCTAATATGATCCAGATTGTATAAACAATTTAAACTAGAAGCCAACACACACAGAAATCAAATTTGTATACTTAGAATATACATGTATATGATTCATTCAAAAACAAAACAGAATAAGAATGAAAATAATATCACACTTAAATAATCAGAAACAGAGTAAATGGAACTACACTTAAACAAACCACAATCAAAACAATGAAAACAAACTCAAGAACATATGAAAGACTAACCTTTGTGCCTGCATGTGATTAGAGTAAAGGTGAAGCTTCAAAATCCTTTACAATCAACAAAACTTGCAATACAAATTTTCACGAGTAGTACATGATTGAAAAGAAGTAACAGAGAATTAGTAGTACAAAACGCACAGATAACATCTACGATGACCATCCAGTATTTGTGTTACACATGCATCTTAATATGTTATTCCCTTTAAGAACAAATGGATCTTACTTAAGTTGTATAATAATTCATCATAGTAGTCAGAAGATCTTCATAAATAATCACCATAGTAGTTCATTGAAACACAGATGCATTGTAATAGCTGATCTCTCATGTAACAGGAAAACTAACCGAATGACTTAGGACCAAATGAAACCAGACTTGATAGCAAATATTTCGTAATACACTTGCAAATACTCAGCAAAAACATTAACAAAGAAACGTAATTCTCTGATTAATTTTTAACACTTGAACCAAACTATATATGTATATGAACACAATTTAGAAATCAGATGCACAGAACCATCAATAAACTTACCGTTTCAAAAAAAACTCAGAATACATATTACTCTAACATAAATCTCAACGATTCGTACAAACAGGTATGAGAATCGGTAATTTGTAACAACAAAACGAATTTTATATAAGAACAGGTACTTCGAAATGGTTCTAACATCCAAAAGAATATTACAATCGAACCTAACTAAACTACAACTGAACGCTAAACTTAGATTCGCACAGACTAGAAGGAAATCATTTAGCTTAAAGTGAAAATTTGGAGGAAAATAGATTAAGATGAAGAACATGCCTTATATTTCACAAGACTTCACGAAATTAGGGCCGGTGACAAGATGTACGGACGCCACAACCTTGATGAGGCCAATAGTGATCTTCTTAATTGGCGATACACTTAATCGGCGGTGTGAGGAATTGGTTTTTTAGAGAAGATTAAAATCCTGAGTTGTGAGGGTTTGACGTGAAGGGGGGAAATGGGAAACACTTTACAATTTTTTTTAAATTTTTTGGCGGAATAAATGTCATATTGTTTGCGGTAACTGAAATTTTTTCCTAGCACTCATGCATTGCTATGGTAACTTATCCAAAATTCTAAATACAGTTTTAATAGCAAACAAGTAAAAAATGCTATTAACTTATGCTATCAATGTATACTTTTTTTGTAGTGTTATTGCTTTTCTATCCTTAATCTTTTTTCATCATGTTTAGCTTTTATTGTTTATCTTTTGTTCTAGTCTTAAACATGTGTGAGTAGTCATTTGATGCGTTAATGACTTAGTATATTTAGGAGATTGATGATTGATTGACAACGCTTAGATGTTAGTTGTTTGGTTTTCTGTCATTGAGGTTTCTCTTAAGCTAGATTTGACTTTGTCATTACTTTAGTTTTGATTTGTCTTTGTCATTACTTTAGTTTTGATTTGTCTTTCTTAATTAATTTGAATCTAGTAGTTGTTTGTTTTTATTTTGGTTTATTGCTTTGTTTCCTTGAATTGTTTAATTCTTATTAGAATAAGATAAAAACCAGAATCATTGTTTCTAGATTTCTTATAGATTCGATCTCAATTTGCTATGTCGATATACCATTTGGTATAATTGCATATTAGGTTAATTGATGTGTGCATCTAAATCATATCGTACTACGAAATTAGACAATATTATCTTACAGCTAGTCAACTACCTTAAATTATCTGCAAAAGTCACCAATGTCTTTTTTTTTTGGTATAATTAACATGTTCCCACGTATATAAAAGAATTCTTTTTCTTTTTCTTTTTTAGTTATCCCCTATACATTTTCGTGTTCTATATGTAGTAACTAAACAACACCAAAGGAGAGAAGCTCACTCACACAACCACCTCGAATTCTCTCCTCCATAGAAAAGATTTATAAAAAGAGAACACAAAATCTCGTTGCTTCGATCTTCATGAAAAAGAAATGGCGGGACAGTCAAGTAAATGGATGATTCTGGTGGCGACAATATGGATTCAAGCATTCACTGGAACTAATTTCGATTTCTCTGCTTACTCTTCAGATTTGAAATCGGTTTTAGGGATCTCTCAAGTGCAGCTTAACTACCTCGCCGCGGCTTCAGATCTCGGAAAAGTTTTCGGGTGGTCTTCAGGTCTTGCACTTATGTACTTCCCACTTTGGACGGTGCTTTTTGCGGCGGCTTTTATGGGATTCGTCGGTTAGGAGTTCAGTGGCTTGTCATCACTCATTTCTTCTCTTTGCCTTACATAATGGTAACTTCACGTTTTTTGTTTTTTTAAATCTATACTTTATGTTTTTTATATAATATATTTCTCTCTCTCTCCCTCTCTTCTTAATGATTATAACTACTTTATGATTTGGCAAAAACTCATCATGGCGATGCTCATGGAAGAAAGTTATCTTCTTTGAGAACTTGGAATATAATCCAACAACTCTTTCTTTACTCAAAAAAGAAAAAAAATTCTTGCATTGTTTTTAGGAATTGTATAAAATTGGTTGGTGAGCAACAACTTACAAGTCTTCCTTTTCTTTTACACCTGCTCGACAGCTTGGTCTGTGTGTTGATGGCTGTTTGCAATTATTTTTATTATATAAGAGAAAACATCAAAAAAATCAATTTATTTATCGATCCAGTTACATATAATTCTTATTGTTTCAAGTATATAAATTAGCTTAACAATTGGGAACATAATTTTGTCTGAAACGTCTTATTCTAATGTGTAAGGAAATAGATGATTTTTTCTGACTGATATAATTACACGAACTAGATAGAAAAATACTAAATAATAAACTTTTATTTGGTGGAGATCAGATATTAAAGCTTTTAGAGTGAAAAATCGGATTAAAACACAAATATATTCCTGTTTCTATAGTCTTTTATAATTTGTCGTTTCTGATGAACTTTGATTAAGTTTGCCTAGCTTCTGCGCAGGTTTTTCTCTGCTGTTTACTTGTTGGTCTAAGCATTTGTTGGTTCAACACCGTCTGCTTTGTGCTCTGCATTAGTAATTTCCCTGCAAACAGATCACTTGCTTTGTCCCTCACTGTGAGCTTCAATGGTGTAAGTGCCGCTTTGTACACTCTTGCTTACAATGCGATCAATCCAACGTCTCCAGAGCTATATCTTCTCTTAAACGCTCTTATACCGCTTGTTGTTTCTTTCACTGCAATTATCCCAATTCTTCGCCAACCGCCCTTTGAACCTCTTCCACATGATGGAGTTCGCCGTGATTCTCTTATGTTTCTATTGCTCAACATACTGGTTGCTTTTAACGGCATTTATCTCCTTCTCTTTGGATCAAAATCCTCTGATTTGACCTCAGCTCGTCTCCTCTTTGGTGGTGCAATCATCCTCTTGATCTTTCCTTTATGTATTCCTGGTTTAGTCATTGTCCGGAACTGGTATCTCCGCACAATCCACTCAAGTTTCTGTCTTGAAGGTTCTGGCTTTTTACTTGTTGATCCAGATGAGCTCGAGTTGCACAAAGGCATGCTTGCACATGAAGCAAATCGTGAGAGCTACCAATTGCTGAACGAAGATGTGGTACAAAACCCCATAAAGAGTATAGCTACAGAGGAAGGAGATATTGATGAGTCTTGTTCCCAGAGGCTTATAACAAGAGATCAGCTTGAGATATTGGGAATTGAACATTCTTTGCAGCTGCTCGTACGCAGATCAGATTTCTGGTTATACTATATAGCGTATTTCTGCGGCGGGACAATTGGACTTGTATACAGCAACAACCTCGGACAGATTGCACAGTCTTTAGGAAAAAGCTCAAATACCACAACTCTTGTCACACTTTATTCCTCGTTCTCATTCTTTGGAAGATTGCTTTCTGCAACACCAGATTATATCTGAGCATAATTACATTGATCTGTGATTAGTAAGTCCTCTAGTTGATTGCGGATTGTGAAATGTTTTGGTTTGTGCAGGAAGGTTTATTTTGCGAGAACCGGGTGGTTAGCAATCGCTCTATTACCAACGCCAATTGCACTGTTCTGGCTTGCATCATCAGGAAGCACATCACTATTACAAGCAAGAACCGCACTAATGGGTTTAAGTTCCGGATTTATATTCGCAGCAGCAGTTTCCATCACCTCAGATCTTTTCGGACCAAGGAGTGTTGGAGTTAACCACAATATCTTGATCACAAACATACCAATAGGATCATTGATCTATGGATTCTTGGCTGCATTTGTTTATGACTCTCATGGTTTTACCAGGACCAAATCGATGACCTCGGAGCTGGTGGTGTGTATGGGGCGAGATTGTTATTACTTGACCTTCGTGTGGTGGGGTTGCTTGTCTCTACTTGGGCTAGGTTAGAGTCTTGTCTTGTTTATTAGAACAAGACGAGCTTATCAACAGTTTCAACAAGCTCGTATAAGTTCAAACATTGATTCTTAAAAATTGCCTCAAACTTCAACGGTTTATTTATACGTAGGATATATATATATATAAATTACAGATAGATTAATGGAATTTTGGTGGAGCCTGATAATAACATTTGGGTTACTTTTTAAAATATAAATCCTTAGTATTTAGTTGAATTAAAACGCAACACTCATAATCATATCTTGAAGAGTTGCAAGCTTGGACGAACAAACAATTGAGTACAGGAGCAAATATTACATGTATTGACAAGAGTCAAATTTACAAAATAGTGACAATTAACACACAGAATATGAGCGTGAGCAATATCATATTATTTGCTTTCAAATCACGTGTTCCAGTGTTCGTCTAACTTACGACCACCACACATCAACTTCTTCTTCTCTCCATCAAAACGACCTCGACCAAGTAAAGGATGATCAACCGGAGGAGCAACTTCTACCTGTGGTATGGATGAAGAATGTGTCTCCGGTGGTATTTCGTCCGTAGGTGTGTTGGGCTGTGAGTTAGTAACCGTATCACCACATGGAGAAGGTGTTGTTGTCGGTTCACTACTTGAGACCGTAGTGATCGGAGTAGATGAAGACAAATACTGTGGAATTGAACTGATGGCCATAGTAGCTGGTTCCAAGGAAGTTTGAATTAGGAAAGGGATCATGATTGATGAGCTGAGAGCGAAGCGACCTAAACTGTGAGTCATCAAGTCCGAAAAGATATTTGTGAACGCTAGAGTATTCCCTTTCTTTCCCTAAATCTGGAGCAGCAGAACACATGCAGGATGGAGTAGTTTGTATATTTTGAATCACTTCCCATAACTTAGACAAACATACATAGTATTGAAGGACCGATTGGCCATATTACAATTGGTGACTTGATCTTCAAGGAGGTGTCATCGAAAAATGCTTTTGACAAAAAATCGAACACGCAAGGACTCCCAAAGCTTGTAAGCATCACCAACATGAGTAATTGTAGAACGAATCTTCGGATCAATGGAAGTGCAGATCCATCCAACAATTATTGAATTTGCAGATGCCCATCAGCTAAGATCAAGATCTGCAGCATGCTTAGGGATGAAGCTATTGATAAAACCGATCTTTTATTTTGCTTGAAGGGAATTGTAGAGTTCTGTGGGCCATTTGGAGTAGTTTTTATCCGTGAGAATAATAAGTGTAATCAAGGAACCTGAACTATCGGAGGGGTCAAAGGTATATGGTGAAACCAGTATAGCTTCATTAAAGGCACCAGTTTCAATAGTCCTGAGAGTATAATAAGGTAGTGCTTTGTTTTCAGATACTAGTCCTAGGCATTCGGATATTCAGATCAGTTCTAGATAAAATCTATTCGGGTCCGCATCTTTGGGTATGAGAATTATATTCATATTTAGGAACTGCGTACATATCGGTTCATATTTGGGTCAGTTCTACTCGGTTCCGGGCGGTTCGGTTCCATATTTTTAATATGTATTTAGGAACCAAATACAATTCGGTTTGGTTTTGCTACCAATTCTTGTTCAGGTAGTTTATAAATATTAGAACTTTTTTTAGAATCCACTATGTATTCGAATATTTTATACCTAAAATATAATTATTTACTCAAAAAATACCCTAATACCCAAAAAATACCTAAATATTTTAAGTTTTTTCTGAAAAATTACCTTAGAATCTCATATATTTCTATATATATTCCAGTTAATCGAGTACTCATTTAGATATTGGTTTGGTACCGGGTATTACCCGAAGAAGACCCATTGAGTATTTCCTCGATTATGTACTACCCAATATCCATTTTTTCTGGTCGATTTTGGTTTTGTTTTTTAGTTCTAATATTTTGCCCAGAACTATCTGATACCATGAAATAATATGTGTATAGGCTGCGTTTTTTGATATATCAAATAGATTATTTATACATGTGAATTGACCTAAGGCTAAATTAGATATTACATGCCATGTATTCTAAAGACTAATGAAATACTATTATATAGACTTTAGGCAAGACAAAGACATTCTATCAAAGGAGATAGACTTTAGGCAAGACAATTGATCAAAGAGGTAAACAACTAACTAATGATTCATTTGGAAAATTTAAGCTCAACCTATGACATAAAACACATAAATGGACCAATCCACTCTCATGGTCTTGATCCCTTTATCAATTAATCAATTCAGCTAAACTCTCATTTGCCAATTAAATAATCAACAAGCATTATCAAATAGTTTAGGTCATAAACAGTCTTTTACGAATTTAAACAAGAGAATTGCATCTAGAAAAAATTGTATGAAATAACTATTTTTAAGTTTAATTATATGAAATAACCTCTTTTTATTTTTTTTAGGTTTTAGCTATTTTCCCATTTCTTTCTCTTACAAAAATGACTAATCTATCCTTATCTCTATTTTCTATTTTTCTTTCATCTTCTTTCTTCTCTATTTCCTTCTTTAGACACTCTTTTTTTTCTTTCTCTCTCTTCGTTTTTTTGTCTATCAACTCTCTCTTATATCCTTTTGTTAGTTATCTCTTTATTTTTTTATCCTTATATAAATAATTATTAAATAGTTTCTCAGCTTACCCAAATTGTAATCTGTCAAAGTTGATATGAAAATATAAGTGACGCATAGACGAATAAATAAATGATATCTCCAGTTGATATGTCTACAATTTATTTTCACGTCTGAAAAAGTGTAAATATATCAACAAATAATATTCACAACTGAAATATGTCTATAAATGATCTACATGTCTGAAAATATGTACACAAACGATGTCCACAACTAAAATATATCCACAAATGATGTCTTCAATTGAAATATATCCACAAACAATGTCCACAACTACTATATGTCCACAAATAACGTTTTCAACTGAAATATGTCCACAAACAATGTCCACTACTGAAATATATCTTTAAATGATGTCTTCAACCGAAAAATATGCACAAATGATGTGCATCTGTCAAAATATGTCTACAAATGACACCTTAATTATATCCCTCTTTAATTATCCTATTTGACTTTACCAGTCAGTCTTTTTGTTTCAGACACAACCATATTAATCGTGTAATATGCATTTCTCTATATATTGAAAACAAATACACAGAAAAACAAATACAATTAGAGAGGGCTCCACTTTTCGAAAAAACAAATATATATATAGTATATATATATATATATATATATATATTTTCTTTTGAGATAATTTCACCAAATGCCATCAAATTTTGATATAATTATAGTGAAATGCCACAAAAGGTTGTTTTGCAAAAAGTGTCATAAATAACTGATTTTGACTTAAATAACTATGATGGATTTCCCTCACTGACACATGAGAAAGGCGGAAGTAATATTTTGTTCGCTTTGTGTAATGAGAGGCATGTCGATGACACGTACAACAATATGAAATGATTTATTTATGAGATCTATTTATTTAAGGTCATAGAAAAATATTATATGAAGCTAAGACAAAAGAAATATTGAATCATTGAAAAATGGAGTTTGAAGAAAAGTCTGAATCAATGTTTTTCTACCTTTGTAAAAATCTAATGATGGAACCACTTGGAATGGAAGCGAGGGGGGGGATTTGAAGAGTTAGGGCAGGTGATTGCATCGTACAGAATAGGGAGGCGATTTGGATAAAGAAAGGTACTTCTGAAAAGTGCTTGTATGGTAAAGTTGATGGGAAGGCCAAACCTGATTAACTATAGGTCATCATACATAGTGTTGTTTTACCGGAATTTTAAAGCAGGCAATAGTCCTGCGCAGTATCTAGAAGGTTTGAGATTACCTGCAAAGGAGGGTACATTGAAGACGTTTTGTGACGTAATGAATTACTGCAAGGAAAATAGCTTGGAGCAGTTATTTTCATTGGGAATGTGTCAAATAAGTTGTGGCGATTTCGAGAAAGGGTATGCGACATTGGAGGAGACGGTGGTATTGATAGATTCTTTGGTCGCAGCTGAAGCTATTGAAGAGAGAGTAATGGCGACGCTGAAGGATATAGGACCTGTTAAAGTTCAACCGTAGAAATTCTATGAGAAGCCAAAATGTGGTTGTTAGGAATAGAGTGTGGCAAAATAAGAAAATATACAGATTGTTACATTTGGTGGAGGCCTTCGAGTTCCAAACAATGTTTTAAGAAGGCGAGTTGGAGGTAGGACAACTTTTTCGCATGGAAGAGATGCTGGCGGTAATGGCAAATTTGAAAAAGGCCTACATGGGAGAAACATGATGGAGAGAAGAAGAAGTGCTGTTTGAGGAGAGGGATAACGCAAATAGGAGGATATATTCTGACATTGAGAGGTCTGAAGCAATGAATAGGATGTATGATTACGGTTCAAGCTCCACATTTTTGCTGTAGAGTACAGACGTGAATGCTTGTGATGTATGCCTAGTTTAATGGTCATTGTTATCCTCATTTTCTAGTTTCGTACTTAGTTATGTGTTTTATCACATACGTCCTTATATTCGCTTTGCAACTTTATGACTGTGTTTGCCGACAATGATGTCCTTATTATGGTAAATTTAGAAGATAGATTTTGTTATGGCGTCTGTCAGATTATTATTGTATTCAAGACGTCCTCAGATTTAGTGTCTGGATCATAGAAATGTGTAGTAAGTGGTTTGGATGTTCTTAAGTTTGTACGTCCTTTAGTTTAATATATTTTAAAATGTAATAGTGCTGCTTAAATATGAGTTGTAGCGAAGACAATTATAGTACACACTCCATATTTTAGCTGTAGAGTTCAGACCTCAACGCCTATGACGTATGAAATTTAAATTGTCGTAGTCATCCTCGTTTACTCTGCACATACTTAGATATGCGTTGTATTGAAGACGTACTTATAATCACTTTTACACTGCTCCATTTCTTTCGCTGATCCCGATGTCCTTATAACGTTAAATTACGAAAATGAAGGCGTTTGACATCTACCCGATTATTATTGTATTAAAGACGTCCTCAATCCGTGTGTACGGTCCATAGAAATATGTGAGTTTGTAGTTAGTTGTTGGGAGAAGTAAGTAGTTTAAATGCCCTTAAGGGCAATTCATTTTGAAATTGATTAGTACTGGATAATGAAATTGATTGGAGAACCCAAATCTGGAAAATAATCGAGAACCCATGGAAGTTTGTGTGGCACTGTAAGAGTTTCTCTAGTAGCACATTCTTATGATTCACTGTTGTCCCAACAATAATCATTTTTAGAGTCAAGAAATATGCATCACGGCCCTAAGGTTAGCTCTCGAATCTGAGTCCCTCAACATCTATGTAGTTTCGAATGACAATTTGGTTTTGGCACTTGATGCGTATCAGGTTTTAATCTAAAGGTATGTACTGCAAGTGTACAACAATGAATTAGTAGTACTTAAGGATCGTATCCACGAAGAACTAAGTATTACACTATTGACTATCAATTATATTTCTCAAGCTATACTAATCAGATTTTGGTGATTAACTAGCAACTTAAACAATGTAAACTATATAATAAAAGGCACCAATCATAGGGTATTCATCGGGAAGTAGAAATCTAACTAAGGAAACTATTCAGAACAAAGTTTAAGCTCAATTCTCGACTTAAATAGAAAGGTATAACAACCCTCCTCTCGTAGTACTTGAGACTATACTCAATAATCTAGAAGTCCTAACTCTCGTTGGTTCCATATTACGAATAAGCATTAATCAAATAGGTTCAACTATCCATAATTAATCTAAATATCAGATATCACGGTATATGATTGATTGCTCATCTAATATAGTTCAGATTCCTAACAAGCTTTTGGAGTGCTAACAACCTAGGTTCATAGATTACTTGATCAGGCTACTCTAAGCATTAAGCACAAAAATTAGATGGAGAATACTCTTATTGGATTCGATTCTATTTGTCCCTAATCATTGATTCCTAAATCTCTAGAAACCCTAAACCTGAGTGGTGAACTACTCAGACATGATTTGGATTGAAACAAAAGACATAATGAAAATAAACTGAAATTGCATAAAAATATAAAAAGGGAGTTTAGAGATTCTTGTCAATGTAATAACTCTCAAAGTTCTCTGTGAATAATGAACGATGTGTAAAATAAACAGAAAATAGAAGTATTTATATGTCTTGAGATCTAGGTGCAAAAAGGAAAATTAGGTATTTGCTTCGGATGCTCTTGATCGATCGATCAAGATGTTGATCGATCGATCACTAACTTGTGTGATCGATCTTCCAGCTAAATAGGTCGATCGTGCGGTCGAACAATGATCTGGCAAGCAAGCTCGATTGATCGATAAAGGTGTTGATTGATCGATCATAGGCTATATCCGTGAAACTTCAAGTAATGCTCCAAAATCATCCAAACAAAACTCCAATGCCAAGAATCCAAGTTCCTATGTTTTTCCACCTGAAAGGGACACAAAACACAGACAAAAACTCTAAAAGTAGGCATGTTAATGAGCTCAAAACCTGTAAAATAGAGGTATATCAATTCCCCTAGACTTAGCTTCTTGCTTGTGCTCAAGCAAAGAAAGAAAAGAACATAGAAAAGATTCCCTCAAGGAACTCATTCGTCATCAGACATTGCACAATACACTCCATATGAACCAATTGACACTTACTTGTTGGTATCGGGACCACCTTGTACTTCCTCCAGACTTAGCTTCTTGCCAATTAGACTCCACAATCGATATCAAAATACCCAAATGCACCATACCGACTTCCTAGTCATCTAAGTGCTGTCTCATAAAGGGAGTATCGATCATTGAACACATGGACTCATCATCAGCCTTTACCTGAACACAAGACTATCTTCCTATGGTTCCTTTCCTCTCATTCCATTCATTTGCCGTTGATGTTTCCCTACTTACCTAGGGTATCATTTTATTTTATTTTTATCGACTGCTCAGCCAATTTTTCCCTATTTACCTAGGGTATCATTTTATTAATATTTTATTGGATGTCCAACAAGATATCTCCCTACTTACCTAGGGTATCATTATATTTTTTCAACTGGTTGGTTCTTTAGCAACTCAAATAGTGAAAGCAAAAGTGGTTTCATTGGGACAAAATTTTCGATCCTTGGCCATCTTTTAATATGCTTCAACTTTGTTTTATAGTTACAGCAGAAGCTTAAAACATTCAAATATCTAAGATAGGGGAACCATACTCACACAGATAAGTCTTTTAGGACTGAAGAGAGGCTCCAATCCAATGCATACCAAGCCCCTTGATAAGAAAATTATGTCAGGTTAAAGTTGAAATCGGCATAGATTCTTCGAATACCTAAAAATCAATATATGTAATTGAGAAGATGCTTTGTCTCTAGGTTTTCCAATAGTCAATCGATTCCCAACAAGTGCATATCAACAATCCTAAAAGCATAATGGTGCAACAATCCTCAAAAATCATGGTTCCTTAGGCAACAGGTTTCAAAAGCTCAAAAGCATAACATAGATAGAGTTAAAATTTGAACATAACAACTAAACAGAAATAAAACAAAGCAAAAAGGTGTTAGTCACAACAAGTGCATATCCCCCAGACTTACTTCACACCGTCCCGGTGTGTAAACAAGCTAGAAGAGATCACGACTTACGCATAAAAAGAAACAAAACAGAAAAAAATCAAAAATAAAGAAAGAAAAAAAGGGTAAGAAAAACCACTCACTCAGGGCTCTGGTTCTCTCGGTCTCCTGGTGCTCGCCTACGTCAATAAGGAAGGCGCTGCTCAAGTGGCTGATCCTATGTGTCCTTGGAATCAGCCTCAGATCAATGTCCAACAACATCCGATTGACGGGCATCAGCTCTCGTGCTACTCTCTGGATGATCCACAGCAGGTGCACTCATACAAAAAGCAACCGGTATCCTCCTAAGTGCCTCCCAAAGGCGTCTCCTCATCGAATGCTTCCTCTGCTCTGTCTCATAGTGCCAACATTGATACTGCTGCTCAGTAAACTCATCAGAGAAATGAGGAATATCATACTCAGCACTGTACTCTGGAATAAGATGCTTGAGTGTCTGAGTAACGTTGGGTTGCGGCTGTGTAGGTTCTGGAGCTGCAGTTGATGAACGTCTCCGTGGAGCTTGTCGCTGAGGCTGAGGCTGCTCACTCTCTCGCACTGCAATCTCAGGATGTGCAATGTGCGGCTCGAAAATTACATTCTCTCTAAAGGTGAGAGATGTAATCGCAGGTGGAGGCAAAGAGCAAAGTAAGGCTCAACATCTCTAGTAAAATACCTCCACTTTGTCGGCTTGGTGATATAGGTGAAGTTGGTCAAGACCCGATCATCAACATATGCTATCCTCTCATTCTTCATTATGTTGCTAAGATCCAGCTTCAAGTACTCAAACATGGGGGTCAAGAGACTACTTATCATCTCGGTGACACACTGACTCAGAGTGCCTCTAAAAATAAAGTTTGGGAAGAAGCTTCACGAACACATATCCATAGGTTATGTCACAAGGATCAACATTAGGAGTAGGTGCAGAACCGTACAAGTCCGGTATCGCAGGATACAAAACATGATGGAGTATCTTTAACTCTAGCTTGGTCAAGGTAGTGTTGATCTCCTTACATAGAATCGTCGACCCTAACATTTTGGCTACAATCCGAATCGCAGCATGTCAGATGTATGTGAGCTTTGAATCTCTACCCTGAAATGCACCATCAGCCAAAATATCCCAAAGAGCACTAAGAGGAGTACCTTGGCGAGAAGGTAGCTGATAGTTGGCTTCCTTGCGGAATCCATAGATCTGGCAACTTCCTGAACGTCAAGTGGTAGCAAATACCACGGTAAAGAAATGACATATAAGCCACATACAAATGAGCATGTGGGTCGGCTGCGAGATAAAGATCACAAGAGGCTAAGAACTGTTGGACTGCCTCTGGGTACAACGACTGTGGCTTGGTCATGAAGGTACCAAGGCATAATCTCTTGAGCGTACCCATCATATTATCGAGAATACCAAGCTTTCTCAATGTCATCGGACACAAAAACTTGGTCGGGACGAGCGTGTTCCTCAACAACTGATCATAAAACACGCAATGGAAACTCTCTTATCTCAAATCTTCTATCCTCTTCCCATAAGTACTATCGTTCTTAAACAACAACGGATCTAATCTATTGCCAAAATTCCTCTCAAAAGGCTCATTATCTGGTCTAGGCCAAGGTAAAGATGTTCGCTCGAACACTTGGGGATTCAAAGACTATCCTGCCTCTACATTCGCTGAACTTCTAACTTTAAGAGAAGGTTGCTTTCCCTCGCGAGTTCTACCCATGATCTTTGCCAATCAAAATAGATGAATAGATAATTGGATAGAGGATGAAATTTCGATCAGGTTAGGCCTTTAATCGAAGAAAACGGTTAAGAATCGAGGAAGATAGAGGATTTTTAAGTTTTTCGCCTAAAAATTGGCTAAAACCCACGAAAGAAAATATTTTGAAAGAAACCCGTGTTTTCTAGGTTATAAAGACTTACATGGCCCGTTGATTGATCGATCAAGACATTGATCAATTGATCATACCTCTTAAAACAGACTGATCGATCAATCATGACTATGCAGGTCGATCAATAGATCGAGTGTACGTCCTTGATCCCAGTTGATCGATCGATCACCTGTCTTCAGGTTGATCAACAGATCGAGTGTTCTTCTCCTTGCATGTTTGATCTATCGATCCTCCTACTGCTGTCGATCACAAGATTAAGCGTATTACCTTCTTTTTTGATGATCGATCAATGACATATGTGTAGATCGATCACTAGATCAAGCGTAAACCCTTGAAGCACTGCTGATCGATCGATAGCAGAGTGAATCAATCGATCAAAGCCCCTTTGTCCGTTTTTTTCTCACCTAAAACAAACTCAAAACAAAACCAAAATTCAAACTAAAACAGAAAACCATGAAAATAAAAATTACCTATTAGTGCGTTGCCTCCCATTCAGCGCTTGTTTAAAGTCAATGGCTTGACTTGAATGCCACCTAATTGGCTAAATCATCCTTGGGAGGAATGATCACTCCCTTGGTTTTCATCTCTTCCTTGATGAACTCATTGAGTTGTTCGTCCTTCCTGTGGAATTCAGCACCTGCTGTGTCCAGCAATACTATAGTTCCATCAGGCTTCAATTCCTTCACTGAATATGGTCCAGGAGATTCAAGACTAAGTCTTCCTGCAAAAATCTTCAAACACAAATTTTGAAGTATATTCTCATAGTATTCATCGGGTTTCTCAAATAGGATACTGTCATCATCAAATTCAGCCAATTCTCCTGCTTGCTCATGATAGGTCTCATAATCTTCATCCGATGACCAATACTTTGGTTCTTCATACTCCAAATTTGTGTTGATCAAATTCACAACCTCAATTTTCTCATTCTCAACACAACTCCTTATCACACCACATAGGTTCTTAGTCGATTTTCTAATAGGATAGGAGAATCCTTATCAACGTTTTCAAGCACCACTCTCTGGTTAGGAAGGTCAATCTTTGCCCCAACAGTATTTAAGAATGGTCGACCCAACAGAATGGGCACAACTCCTTCCTTGGCCATCTCAACAACCGTAAAATTGGTTGGAACCTTGTAATTTCCCACTATGACTGTGAAATCAACTAACCTGCCTCTTAGGCTCTTAGAAGTGGCATCACCAAACGAAATGGAGGACGTATGCTCCTACATAAGCTCGATCCGAAGCTCCCTCATTGTCTCCAACGAGATCACACTAACACTTGCACCAATGTCACACAAAGCATCACCAAACTTCAACTTGCCAAGAGAGGAAGGAATGGTGAATTCTCCTTGATCTTCTTGCTTTACAAGCTCCTTGAGATAAGGTATAGGAGGTCGATATTTATCCTCAAAGCTGCTCTTCTTATTCACATCGATTTCCTTAGCCTTAAGATTCACAACATTGCAAGATTCTCTAGGGTTCTTCTCAACTTTACCTGGTAAAGCTCCTTGTGGCCTTCTCATAGCTTCAACAGTTTGTGATACTTGTGTATCCAGCTTCTTCAAGTGTACTACGACGAATTCAAATTTATTGTTCAAATTGTTGTACATGCTTTCTACCTTAGTATTGAGATCCCTAGTAGACTTTTGTTGCTCGGTTGCAAGCTGTTAAATGAGAGCTTTAATCTCATCATTAGAAGTTCCAGATGAACTAGCTTGCTATGTCAGATCTTGTGTGTATGGCTTGTAAGGTTTTCGCCAATCTTCAACCCCTGAATTTGACATTTGGTTGTTCTATCTCTGCCCTGAATTCTGCACAAATGGTTTACCCTGAAATGGTAATCCCTGTGGCATTATTGGAGGTGGTATGATGATGTCCTGTGGATTCTCGACGTTGGTGCTCCTGTATGAGAGATAGTTCTGGTTTCTTTCCTCTCTTTTGCCAATTAACATAATCGACTTCTTTCTGATCCTCAGACATATAAGACTCAACATGAACTTGATCGACTTCCCTAGTGTCATCTTGCTGATGCACTTCTCGGCTCTCTCCATGACTTGCCTTGATAAGCATGTCGAGCTTCTCTGAAATCTCATCGATCATCTGAATCTCCACACTATTGACCTTCTTGATTGTGGACAATGGTTCCCTGAACTTGCAGCCAAGTTGTCGATGAGGGTGAAGGCTTCATCCCTAGTGTTTGTCATGAAGTCTCCATTACTAGCAGCATTCAAGGAGTTCTTATACTCCCAATCGATTCCTCCATAGAATGTATTGAGCATCTGCTCATCCGAATAACCATGATGGGGATAATCTCGTTGGTACTCTTTGAATCTCTCCCAAGCTTCATGCAAAGACTCACCAAAACGTTGCTGAAACGCTGAGATTTTGCTTCTTAATGCTGCAGTCCATGACTTAGTGTAGAAATTATTTAAGAAGGCAGCTTTAACTTCAGCCCATGTAGTCAACGAACAAGGAGGCAAAGATCAAAACCATTTAGAAGCTTTATCAGAAAGTGAATTGTGAAACAGCTTACACTTCACATAGTCCGCATGGACTCCATTCCAACTCGTAATACTGCACATGTCTTCGAAGTTCTCGATGTGATCCATAGGGTTCCCTCTTGGGAAACCGTTGAAGACATATTGCTTCACTAATCCAATCAGCTGAGGCTTGATCTCATAGTCTTGCCTCTGGATAGGTGGAGGTCGAATAGCAGACCTATTCTGATAGTATGTATGAGGTGTATCCATATCACCTATAGCTCGCCATTGAGGCTGTTCTTGTTGCCTCCTGAGCATAGCCAATTCTCTCTGAAATTGTTCAACCGTTTGGTGAACATCCGGTTCTCTCGGGACAGCTGGCTGAGTCTCATGGTCCTAAGGATTCTACTGGTTTTCCTGACTCATTACTTTAGTTCTACGATTTTCTCTTTCAACTCTAGCAAGTTCTTCGTTATTCAAACCGAGTAGATTATCTGAACCTTGACTTCTTTGGTGCATAAACCTGAAACAAAAACAAAAAAAACAAAACAAAACAAAAGTAAGTAAAAGAGTATAGACTTGAAAGAAAATCTTAATCAAAGGCAACTAATTGATTCCCCAGCAACGGCGCCAAAAACTTGATGCGTATCAGGTTTTAACCTAAAGCTATCTACTACAAGTGCACAACATTGAAGTAGTAGTACTTAAGGATCGTATCCACGAAGAACCAGGTAATGCACTATTGACTATCAATTATATTTTACAAGCTATACTAATCATATTTTAGTGATTAACTAGCAACTTAAACGATGTAAACTATATAATAAAAGGCATTAGGCATAGGATATTCATTGGGAAGTAGGAATCTATCTAGGAAAACAATTAAGAAAAAAATTTAAGCTCAATTCTTGACTTGAACAGAAAGGTATAACAAGCCTACTCTCGTAGTACTTGCGACTCTACTCGATAATCTAGAGGTCTAACTCTTGTTGGTTCCAAATTATGAATAGGCATTAATCAAATAGGTTAAACTATCCACAATCACCCTAAACATCAGCTATCACGGTCTAGGATTGATTGCTCATCTAATCTAATTTAGATTCCTAGCAGGCTTTTGGAGTGCTAACAACCTAGGTTCATAGATTAGTTGATCAGGCTACTCTAAGCATTAAGCACAAGAATTAGATGGAGAATACTCTTATTGGATTTGATTCTATTTGTCCTTAATCATTGATCCTAAATCCCTAGAAACCCTAAACCTGATTGGTGAACTACTCAGACATGATTTGGAGTGAAACAAAAGACATAATGAAAATAAATTGAAATAGCATAAAAATATAAAAAGGGAGTTTAGAGATTCTTCTCAATGTTGAATTCTCTCTCTCTAGCTTATTGAATAACTCTTAAAGTTCTCTATGAATAACGAACGATGTGTAAAAGAAACAGAAAATAGAAGTATTTATATGTCCTGAGATCTAGGTGCAAAAAAAAAAAAATTAGATATTTGCTTTGCATGCTTGTTGATCGATCGATCAAGATGTTTATCGATTGATCACTAACTTGTGTGATCGATCTTCCAGCTAAACAGGTCGATCATGCGGTCAAACAACGATCTAGCAAGCAAGCTTGATCGATCAATCAAGGTGTTGATCGATCGATCATAGGCTATATCCATGAAACTTCAAGTAACGCTCCAAAATCATCCAAACGAAACTCCAATGCCAATAATACAAGTTCCTACATTTTCCACCTGAAAGTGACCCAACACAGATAAAAACTCTAAAAGTAGGCATGTTAATAGGCTCAAAACCTATAAAATAGAGGTATATCAGCACTTTTAGGTGTGAGAACCCCTTCAACTATTACAAGCATAGCAAGCCTCAAAGCACGTTCCCTAGACATTCCACTCTCTGGACGCAACAACCGGTCTTGTTTCAGCCAATGAACAATAGTCTCCACTTCAACATCTCGTTGGCCACCTAGAAGACAAATGTAAAAAGGTTTCTCACCTCTCGGAGGGGACTTCATGTCCTTAACCTCTGCATCATCAAGGAACTTACCATAGTTAAGACTCATGACGATTGCAAATTCTCTGAATGAAAATCTACAGGGATGTCCTCCACATACAAACCACATCTATGTCTTTGACTTTGATATAAGTAATCGACATAAACTCAAATAAAGCAACTTCTCAGATAAATAACAGCACCGGACCAGTAGAGTAAATAGTTTCCCAAATCATAAATTCAACAAAAATCTTAACTCTAGTGTGCTATCGAAAACCTCAGCCAAATCTATCAATTATTTTGGCTTAGACATTGCGTTGATTCTGCCATCCGGAGGATACATATCCGTTGCAAACAGCCGTGGCTAGAGACGGGAATAATCAACAACATGCAGACCCAACGAAGCTGAGTGCTTAACCAAGTTGCCAGGCATTCTGAAACTATTCATATTACAAGAAATTTAAATCAGGCATGCATTCATAGTCGTTCAGACAAAACCCCTGCACATCAGAAATAAAATCAGAATATCTTCGACAGACAAAACCCTAACTGAGAATAATTTTTTTTTTCTGAAATCGCATGCAGCTTCACCTTAATATACCAACAAAATACTTTACCCACAACACAAAATCACGAAACAAAAAACTCACATAAAAAATTTAAAATAAACAATAGATAATCCACATAAATATAAGTTTGGAATAATTGCATGTGAGGGGTAGATTAGAGAAGAAGATGTTAGAGAAATCCAGAATAACACAAGCGGAAGGATGGAAGAGGTGTTGAAGTTCAGTAAGATTAAACACAAAAAATTTTAGGTCTGAAGTTGATGTGACAAACCTTGGATTGCAGACACAAGAATCTTCCGGCACTATGCCACCGTTGTTGCCGCACTATGAGAACAAAATTTGTGGACAATTGGGTCCGAGGAACAGTAATTTTGATCTAAAGGTGATGACAAGATTGCCAAAGAAAGAAGAAAATTTTCTCAAGACTATGGTGAGAGAGAGATGATTATTTCCCGAAGACTGAAACAAATACAACATTTTCTTCTTACAAAAAGGGAAGAGGAAACGGTAAACAGTCACTTCAATATCGTAAGGTCATTATTAACATTTGTGCCTCATTCTAGTTTGGGTCTGGTTTGGACTTTTGCTAGCCCTGTCATTCTTTCTATTTATACAAAACTTATGGCATTTGCTACAATTAACCCAAAAGTTGATGGCATTTACTAGAAATCTCTCTTTTCTTTATACTTAGACCATGTACAATGCTAAATACCCAATTGGGTATTTAGACCAATTTTATAATATTAAAAATAATTGGATATTCTACTAAGGTACTTGTATATTTTTTTGATTCCAATGCTAGAAACCCGTTTGGGTTTTCAATTTTTTTTAAACATAATTATTTATTTAAAACATATTAATACAAAAACATTAATACAAGTGAAAAATAAATTTTGACATTGATTATCAGTTGTTATCTTGGCCATGTCCAAATTTTTGCCATCTATGCTCGACCAAATCGGCTTTTAATTCTTCATGTTGTTGTCTAGTACGAATTTTAGTACGAGTATTCATCATATTTTGAATATTTGTAGGCATATCTGTAGAATACGTGAGATCGATAGATGAACTTCCGCTTCCATCGCCGTGCTGGAATTCTGAAGGATCATAGTGAGTGTAGTATCCATCTCGTTCGTCTTCTACAATCATGTTGTGGAGTATAATACAAGCTCTGATGATCTTGCCTATTTTTGTTTTATCCCAAAAAAGTGCTGGATTTTTTATAATTGCAAATCGAGCTTGCAAGACTCCAAAAGCACGTTTGACATCCTTTGGAGCTGCTTCTTGACATTGCGCAAACAAAGATGCCTTTGGACTTTGTGGAAGTGAAATAGATAGGATAAAAGTTGCCTATTTTGGATAAATACCATCTGTTAGATAGTATGCCAAATTATACGCCCTTCCGTTGACCAAGAAATTGACTTGCGGAGGATTACCCTGTATTATATCATCAAAAACCTGTGAGCGATCAAGAACATTAAGATCATTTAAGGTACTGGGAGGTCCAAAAAACGCATGCCATATTCATAGATCATATGATGCCACCACCTCTAAACGATTGTTAGTTTCCCTGAACCTCTACAACATTTCCCTTTCCACGCGGTAGGGCAATTTTTCCACTCCCAATGCATACAATTGATGCTTCCTATCATTCCAAGAAATCCCCGTTGATCTCCAATATAAAGTAAGTGTTGAAGATCATCATGTGTTGGTCTTCTTAAATACTCATCTCCAAACAAATCTATGACTCCTTCCACAAAATGTTCCAAACATGAACGTGCAGTACTAGCACCGAGACGAAGCTATTCGTCAACTGCATCAGCCGTAGTGCCATATGCCAATAAACGTATTGCTGCCATGCTTTTTTATAGTCCCGAGAGTCCAAGCCTTCCAAGTGCATCTTTTTTTTGTCGAAAAAAGGAACTTCATTTGATAGTCGATCCACAATCTTCATGAATAATGACTTACTCATTCTGAAACGACATCAGAATAGATGAGATATGTTGCATCTTCACCGAAATAATCGTTCCATAATCGTATATGGCCTTCCTCATGATCACGTTCGATAAAAGCTTGTTTTTTTCTTGACTGAGATGCCTCTTGACTTTGCCTATAATCGATGAACATATTTTCAAAAGATTGTTCAAAAGGTTGATCAAAGTGTTGATCACAAAGTTGATCAAAAAGTTGATCAAAAAACTAATCAAATTTTACATCTAATGATTCATCTTCTTCATGATTAGAAGATGATGCCATGATGTGTTTTTGTTTTTAAGAGAAAGTTAGCAAACGAGTGAGGCTATCGAAACAATTTGCCTGTACATAGAGAATATGAAGGTTTTGGTCAATTTATAATGAAGCTATCAAAACAATTTATATGAATTTTTTGGTCAATTTGCCTGTACAAAGAGAATACCCGTGACTTCTTTTTTATTTTCGCAGTATACAGAAAATAATGGGTAGAA
Organism: Lepidium aucheri; assembly: GCA_900406435.1. Lineage (NCBI taxonomy): Eukaryota > Viridiplantae > Streptophyta > Magnoliopsida > Brassicales > Brassicaceae > Lepidium > Lepidium aucheri. The sequence continues at coordinate 11,350 of OVBA01000658.1, read as the reverse complement.
CATAGTCCCATGACAAATCCAACAAATCAGAATCACATGCCATTTCTTATTAGTGTTGTTTCTTACTTGGTATCAGAATCACCAATCAGAAAATAACAAAGCCTGCACAACAACTCAGAATCACAAATCAGAATCACAAATCAGAATCACAAATCAGAATTACTAACCCTGCAGAACAACTCAGAATCACAAATCAGAATCACAAATCAGAATCACAAATCAGAATTACATAACATACATAAGAACTTCATTACATAACCGTTTCATTGCAAGCATATTTTACACAAAAAACAGAGAAGCTTATCTTACATAGCATGATCTTAAGCCTAAGAGAGAGGCATATTTACACAAAAACAAAAGAACAGTTCACAAGATCATCTTAAGCATAGCATTAGAGCATATTTTACACAAAACATAAGAACATAACTGATTTTAATCCATCATATCCGCTATGAGCTTCCTCTTGAGATCTTCTTCACATTCAGATAAAGGCTCCTTCTTTGAAATCAGAATTTGAAGCATCTTCATGGCATGGTCCTTAGCTTTGATATCCCACATCTGCTTGAACTGAGAGACCACCCTCCCTTCACCTTCTCTTTTCCCTTTACCTTTAGCAGCTTTGACACCCGGAGGTCGATTTGTAGAAATCTCAGCTTCATGACCAGCCACAAGTGACTGTGAAGCCTCATCAGTACTCCTCCTCTTAGAAGAAACATCAGTCTTTGAAGTAGACAGCTCACACCATTTTTGATCGTTCCTTAGCTCTTTCCAAGCATGTTCAAGAGTGAACTTCTTGTTGTGGTTATTGTAAGAAATTTGATGAGCATTCTTCAAGACGTCGTTCTCATTCTGTCCACTGCTTTTCTCCTTACTTGCAACATCATAAGCGCCTTAAAACTTGCACACAAGATTATTGATCTTGTGCCATCTTTTTTTGCAGTTGTTGGATGAACGTATTTCAGACTTGTCCTTATAGCTTGCTGCAAAGTATGCTGCAACTCTTTTCCAGAACGCCCCACACTTCTGCTCGTTGCCAATCACAGGGTCCTTGCTCGGGTTCAACCAAGAACTTATTAGCAACACATCATCAGGTGTCCAAGACTTTTTAGCTAGCTGCTCTTTGCGGGTAGACTGAGAAGAACAGTTACTATCTACCTCAATCTCATCAGCAAGACATTGATTTTGTTGACTATTCAATAAGCCAGTAAAACTAGATGGTTGAGGAAAAGGAAATGTGAATGGAAGATCCGTCAGAAGAATAAATGACTGCCAATAGAATAGAAAAGACAAAGAGAATATGGAAATTGGATTTGGTTCTTCAACTGCAAATGAAGAACATATCTTCTTAAAAGAAGATCAATGCAAAAGAGAAGTTATGGTGACAAGACTTAAACCTAAAAGAGCACTTATTATCTTCACTTATGATACTCATATCTTTTCCAAAAAGATATGTTAAATCAATTAATATCATAATGACAACTGTAATGACTACCAAGCTAACAACTACCAAACGTGTTTCAGAAACTTAAATTTATAGCTCAGCTAAGAAACAATCAAACAACAAGTCCTAATTCTGTTTTTACTTCAAAACAACAACTCATAATTCTGTTTTCACTGCAAAACCAGATCTTTGGAAAGTAGATATAAGAAAATTTCGAATTATTCAATAGAGATTGAGCTGAAAAGAGAACTGTGGCTTGTAACAAAGTAACATAAGACTTACAGTTGACCTCCTCATCCTCATCACACCATTTATTCCAGGTTTCTTTTCTGATTTCAGCAGTCGTGTCCACCAGCTTTTCTCTTCTTTCTGTATCGAAAACATGAGGTTCCTTAGTCCTACATTCTGCTTATATTCCTGCATCATATACATATTACAAAGTATAGGAAATTTGTTAATCCTCTACTCACTGAACTTTTTGCAACATACCATCCCAAACACAAACCAAAAGAGAAGATCAATACAAACTTGGTACATTATACAACGAATTTATAGCACAAAGATTTTCAATTCTGGACTTGACACAAGTAAAAAAAAAGTCAATACGAGGGTGACGGATGATTGCCACCTCTTTAAAAAATGTTTTAGTCTGTGATCAAAAATCAAAGGTTATATCAGGAAAAAGCAGACTAAATAGAAGCATACAAGTACTTGCCTAGGAAAAATATTATCTGCAACTACAAGAATATACTTGGTTGTTTTTGCTAGGCATGTATTTGGAGAAAACTGGCCGAATTGATCATAGAGATTTGCATTTAAGAGAAACCTAAGCAGTGAACTACAAGAAATAGCATCTAGATATTCAAATCATAGAACCTTACCCAGAGTTATCGCAGTGCTAATTTGTTTAGAAGCTGAATATATGTGCTTCATAAATGGCATTCGCCTTATAAACTGCTCCCCAACCCAGAAAACTGTAGATCCCAGCCACGATGAAGCAAATATCCCAACAAAGAAAGTAAAAAATACAGATGTATGAACCCAAGTCTTGAAACATACAAAAGTAAATCAAAAGACAAGAAAGATTTTATTATCTGATATTCAAACTCTTAGAACTTAAAGAAACTTTCAAAAGAGAGATGAAACGCATGTTTATTTTTACCAGGTCCATTATCACACTAAAGAGCTTGACGCAACGATTAAACAAAGAAATCTAATAAAAATATAGAAATACAATGAGCTCAAAGTTCCAAAACATACGAATTAATCAACTAGCGGTACCATAAAAAGTTCGTAAGAAGCTTAATGCATACAGCAGCAGCAGGGTGAAATAATATATATAGATACGATACAGTCTTACCAAATATGTCAACACCAAGGTTCTCATATATTGGACTGAAGAAACCATCAACGAACTGTATGAACCACCAAGTGATGAGGAATGTAACAGCTATAGGAAAGAGGACGACACTACCTCACACAACCAATATAAGACACATGTAAACGGAAAGCAGACAAGATGTATATCAATTGATTATGGAAACATTATTAGAGGCAACAATTGAATTATAATCCCGTCATAAACTTCTTAGAAACCCAACTCTGCAGAACCGCATAACAAGCCTGCTCAAATGCAAAAATAAAAAACAAAGAGATTACATGTAAACATCTAATATAAATCGAATTAAACACAATCATGATCAGTAATCTTCAACTAAACCAGAACTCTATTAATTTCTTAAACAATCTTTTTTTGTTAAAAGGCTTAAGAGATGTCAATTTGAACGCCAAAATTAGTTGATAAATTCCTAAATTTCAAATCGACACTCGTTATTTCTCTAAGATCTTAACATTTTCCACTTTGAATTTCAAAATCCCAGAGCATCAAATTCGAAGTTGATTGATTATAAAAATTCTTTCACAATAATCCTACTTAAACGCAAACACTTAGCAATGAGTAAGCAACAAAAGAAAAAAAAACTTGAACTCACAAAAATAACATAGAATGAAATAAAAATGAAGGGAGGTTTAGGAAGCTAAACCTTGCGAGTAGAAGAATTAGGAGAGTTGGGAGGAGACTTAGGAGCATCTTCGGGGTCATGGTGAGGAGTGAGGCTTTGACTTAGCGAACTCGTCGTAGCTTTCTTGTCTTCCGCCATCTCTAGGTTGAAATTGGCTAGTCTGGTTTTGGTCGGACCAGATCTCCGATAATTTTGATCTTAGGGGATCTTTTGGGTATACCTTTAAGACATACCCCAAATCTCAACATACACCAAATCAAATTCGAGGGTTTAGCCAGCATACACCAAATCAAATTCGCCGATGGGAAGAAAATTGGAATGCAATGTCGAGAACAAAATTTTTTTGTTCCAACTAACGCGGTCCAATAGACGGTAGCCACGTGTCCATGCACATACGCTTCTTCAGTATGCAATTGAAGACTCGTATTTGCCACAATAAATTCAATCTCTGATTAAGAAATTATAAAAAATACATTACATACCCACTACATACCGCGTTGTTCATGGTCTTACACATGATATCAATCTCAATAACACACATTACCAACCCAAGGGCCCCACTTCTTTTTTCCTTGCCGAATAACATTTGTATGAGAAAGAAAGCACATAACAAACTCAACATTTCAGTAAGATATATTTTTTAAATTTATGTATAGCCTATTTCTCGAAATGTACATTTCTGAGAATATTTTAGAAAATGGATATTGTGTACAGTTTATAAATCAAAGGGGCTACTGCCCAAAATATTCTCTTTTATTTATTATGTCATGTGAGAATGTGAAACCATGGTAAATACTCTCAAAAACCACACCCGGAGATATCGCAATGCTAATTTGTTTAAAAGCTAGATATATATGCTTCACAAATGGCATTCGCCTTATAAACTGCTCCCCAACCCAGAAAACTGTAGATCCCAGCCACGATGAAGCAAATATCCCAACAAAGAAAGTAAAAAGTACAGATGTATGAACCCAAGTCCTGAAACATACAAAAGTAAATCAAAAGACAAGAAAGATTTTATTATCTGATATTCAAACTCTTGGAACTTAAAGAAACTTTCAAAAGAGAGATGAAATGCATATTTATTTTTACCAGGTCCATTATCACACTAAAGAGCTTGATGCAACGATTAAACAAAGAAATCTAATAAAAATGTAGAACTACAATGATCTCAAAGCTCCAAAACATACGAATTAATCAACTAGCGGTACCATAAAAACTTCGTAAGAAGCTCAATGCATACAACAGCAACATGGTGAAATAATATATATAGATAGCATACATTCTTACCAAATATGTCAACACCAAGTTTCTCATATATTGGACTGAAGAAACCATCAACGAACTGTATGAACCTCCAAGTGATGAGGTATGTAACAGCTACAGGAAAGAGGACGACACTACCTCACACAACCAATATAAGACACAGTTAAACTCAAAGCAGACAAGGTGTATATCAATTGAGTATGGAAACATTATGAGAGGCAACAAGTGAATTACAATCCCGTCATAAACTTCTTAGAAACCCAACTCTGCAGAACCGCATAACAAGCCTGCTCAACTGCAAAAAAAAACGAAGAGATTACATGTAAACATCTAATATAAATCGAATTAAACACAATCATGATCAGTAATCTTCAACTAAACCAGAACTCTATTAATTTCTCAAACAATCTTTTTTTGTTAAAAGGCTTAAGAGATGTCAATTTGAACGCCAAAATTAGTTGATAAATTCCTAAATTTCAAATCGACACTCGTTATTTCTCTAAGATCTTAACATTTTCCACTTTGAATTTCAAAATCCCAGAGCATCAAATTCGAAGTTGATTGATTATAAAAATTCTTTCACAATAATCCTACTGAAACGCAAACACTTAGCAATGAGTAAGCAACAAAAGAAAAAAAACTTGAACTCACAAAAATAACATAGAATAAAATAAAAATGAAGGGAGGTTTGGGAAGCTAAACCTTAGGAGTAGAAGAATTAGGAGAGTTGGGAGGAGACTTAGGAGCATCTTCGGGGTCATGGTGAGGAGTGAGGCCTTGACTAAGCGAACTCGTCGTAGCTTTCTTGTCTTCCGCCATCTCTGGGTTGAAATTGGCTAGTCTGGTTTTGGTCGGACCAGATCTCCGATAATTTTGATCTTAGGGGATCTTTTGGGTCTACCTTTAAGGCATACCCCAAATCTCAACATACACCAAATTGAATTCGAGGGTTTAGCCAACATACACCAAATCGAATTTGCCGATGGGAAGAAAATTGGAATGCAATGTCGAGAACAAAATTTTTTTGTTCCAACTAACGCGGTCCAATGGATGGTAGCCACGTGTCCATGTACATACGCTTCTTCAGTATGCAATTGAAGACTCGTATTTGCCATAATAAATTCAATCTCTGATTAAAAAATTATAAAAAATACATTACATACCCACTACATATCACGTTGTTCATGGTCTTACACATGATATCAATCTCAATGACACACATTACCAACCCAAGGGCCCCACTTCTTTTTTCCTTGCCGAATGACATTTGTATGAGAGAGAAAGCACATAACAAACTCAACATTTCAGTAAGATATATTTTTTTAATTTATGTATAGCCCATTTCTCGAAAATGTACATTTCTGAGAATATTTTAGAAAATGGGTATTGTGTACAGTTTATAAATCAAAGGGGCTACTGCCCAAAATATACTCTTTTATTTATTATGTCATGTGAGAATATGAAACCATGGTAAATACTCTAATTTATGGGAAACGCCACAACAGAGTATTTTTATGGCATTCCAAATGACCAAATTGCTCTTTTGAATGTGGCAGAAAATGAGAGAGAAAAAAATAAGAAAAAAGAAAGAGAAGGTGATGGCATAGAGAAAAGAAAAAGAAAGGAGCAAAAAGATAGCAATGAAGAACGTGGGAAGAAGATTAAGGGGGCATGAAAAAGCAGGGGAAGTGATGAAGAATACAAATGAATAGTAAACACATAGGTAAACATTGGACAAATTACATGTCTATAATATACATAAAACATGAGGGGAGAATTTAAAATATAAGGGACAATAACATAGCAATGGGGGGATAACATATGTCAGTGAGAAAAAGGAGAAAAAAATGAGATACAAAATACATGTCTCCCATGGGCATGGAACATGATAGAAACAATGGAGAATACCATATGGTAGCGAGAGAAATAGTAACTAAAACGAGAGATATGAAAAAAATTAGACAAATTAAAAATATGGAAGTCATGAAAATTAGCCATGAACATGAACATATAGATTGATATGGACATGAATATGAACTCGGAAAAACAGAGAGAACTAGAGAGAAGATTAGAAAAACATGGGGGACAATAACCAAGATATGAAGATGAACCATGTAATTTGTGCCTATTAATGTTGTCGTCCAGAGTATCCATATTTCTCCAAAGAAAAAAGTATTGTTGATTTATGAAATTCGATGGACCTTGGTATCAACCTAGTTGGTCGATATTTTAACACAGATAGAAGTACATTTGTTTTGTGTGATTTTATCAATCAAGACGTTGACTTAGAGGTCAAGATTTGGATCTAGAAGGACTTCCTCTTTGATCTAATGCATTTTCACTCCATCCCTAAGCCTCTTCACCCACCTCCAAGTTTAAAATCCTTTTAAGTGGCTCCAAATCACCTGAAATGGCTCAAGAAATGTGAAATATGAAACTCAAGCTCCTAGGACTCTAAAATATAAAATGTGAAATTCATCTTCAATGAGGATTAATGAATGTTATGTGATGTCAAATGATGCAAAATAATAGTGAAGGCTAAGCTAATATTTACATATATCATTGTCCCTTTTCGGCTTCGACCACTATCTCTACAAGGTGCCATCTCCCAATTATCATAGTCTGGAACCGCTAATCCTACGCATGCAATCACTATCTGAGCCAAAAGCTTTTCAAATTTTGGATAGGCTAGGCTTTCAATCAACAATCTGCTATTGTTGAATGGAGAGAAATGATCGATTGCATAAGCAAACCTATTATAAAAAATACCTCCTTTCAATTTTAAATTGTAAAAAGACCCTATTTTCAAAAAATTTGTGAAATGCGCATTTTCACAAAAAAAAGGATATTCAAAATCAGAAGATAAATCAGAATTCTGTCAATAGTGGACAATTATATGGACTACGGTGGACATAAATAGTAAATATACATCTACGGTGGATATATATAGTAAATCGTGTACAATGTGGACATAAATACTAAATATGTCTATGGTGGATAAATAAATTATATAATTGTCCACCATCGATACAATTTACACTAAAAAAGAGGATATTTCTATAATTTTGAACTCAAAAGGTGCATTTCGTAGAAGACAAACAAAGTGGGTATTTTTTGTCATTTTAAACTCCAAATGTGCATTTCTTAGAATATTCCCAACCTTCAAATCATCGACAGAGATTGAATGGCTGATTCAAAAAAAAATTTCAAGTTGTTGGGCTACTAACAATAGACTCTCTTCGCATATGCTCCAATTGTTGTTCAGCCACTCACTACTTGGCTTCCAATTTCGCAAATTCTGGATTTGGGTGTTAACTTAATACCACATTGTGGGGTCACTTATGTTCCCTTGAGTGAGTGGGCTAAAACCCCATAAACTATGTTTTGTTTCTTTTTAAAGTTCCTTAAGAACGCCCTTTAACAAAAAAGAAGAAGAAAATCATCCTAGTTATGCATATATACCATACCTTACATCCAAAATGATGTCTTTATGGACGAGATTAATTATTTTGTGGATAAAAATATATTATATATTATTCTATAGATAAAATTTATTTTGAGTATATAGAAGATTCAGCCATATCAAAAAAGATATTAAAAAATTATCAAACCAAATTTTTGAAAAAAAATTCTGCAATTTAAACATGTTAAATTAAAGGCTATTATGTGTACATCACATCAATTTATAACAAATCATTTGTGAAATTGGTAGTTATGCTTGTTACATCATGACCGATGATGGACTTTGAAATGGCCATATCTCAAATATATTTCATCCCCACATCCCAAATACCATTGATGTCGACAGAGTGAATATCATTCACAAAGTAATACCATCTATAACATGAAATATATTTAAAATAAAGTTTGCCCACAATGTAATAAATTTTGTTATTCACAGAGTAATACCATCCATGACATAAAAAACATTTAAAATAAATTTTATCTATGGAATAATGAATTTCATTCATGAAATAATAAAAAATGATGATATGAAAAAATATTCGAGATAAATTTTGTCCACATAGTAATGAATTTCGTTCAAAGAATAACAAACTATATCTATAGCTATGAAATATTTTCCCATAATAATTGACACGCACATAAATTATGTCGAGATTCTGAGTTTATTAAAGTAAGTGATTATGTTTTTTTAATGAACACGATAAGCAACATTGAGATCATCTCTCTCTTTCATTGAAGACCATGAACAATACTCGTACATAAATTGAAAAAAATAGAAAAAAAAGATGATAAGAAATAGATAAAGAGAGATAAATAAATATAAAAAAGGAAGAGATGGAAGAAATAGATTAGATATGAAGATAATTGAAAGAAAGACGAAAATTGTTTTTTGTATGGGCACTACAAGAAAAAAACCCATTTACAACTATACAATAAGTTTCACTTTTGCTAAGTAAGATTAATCAAAGCAGTCGTAGAACGTTAAGTCGTACTTTTGTTCAGTTGCACTTCAGTCTTAGAAATACGACTGCTTTAAGACTTAGCCAGAATTCTGCTGCCTTAGAAACGTCATCTCTTGCTACACGTTTTTCTTGTAAGTCGCCATCTTTGCTGCATGTTTTGCTTGTAACTCACCATATCTTCCTTTATAGATGTGAAGTGCCTCTCAAAGTCTGAAATCGCATCCGTGTCAGAAGACTCGGTGATCTCCTTGTTCTTCAAGGTACAATACCTCTGGCTGAGATTTCCAAGACCGTACATGTTGCCTCTGCGGCCAGATAACATAGACTGAAAACAAAAATAATGCTAGAAGTTAATAATAAATTATAAAAAAGTAATATAAAGTTTTTTAACAAATATCTATAGGAAAATCTTGTTCTCCTGCTTTGAAGTGAGCACTGTTTGATAGATCCGTGTTACTGTCCATCTGGGATTGTATGTAGTCGTTATACGTCTTCTAAGAAGTCTCAAAAACTTGCTTCGCCTTCAAGTCTGCAAAGCTCCCATACAATGACTTAGTGTGCGTCTTTAGGAAGACTTCACTGATCATAGGAGGTCGCTTCAATTCATCCTCCCACCAAAAAATAATATTATAATAATACATATAAATTATATGAATAAGAAATACTTACCAGATCACAGTGAACACGATAGAAGCTTTTTTTGTCTTGAGACATGCTGATAAAAGAGTTTTTGCGTTCTCCTATCAAATCAATTGAGCATAGTGGTAAGTAAGGTGGGAATTGTCGAACCAAATACTCAGAGATGCTTGTAAACAACCTATCTAATACTAGATCCTAGTCCAAGTTACCTACCATTCTGTCACAATGATAGATCATGATATTTAGATGAGCTTCAAAACTAGAGAATAGAACAAAATGCACAAAATGACAAAAATAAAACATAATGGAAATGACTAAAACAGAGAAGTAGCATAAAAACAGAGCACAACAATTGCAATAAGATGAAAATCAAATTAAAGGCAAGAATCTAGAGGATAGGGAGGTTGATTGACGGTAAACACGCCGATCCCAACTCGCCGGACTCTTTTGAGCGATCTCTAGACGGGGACTAGATTAGATCGACCTGCTCTTGCGGTGAAGACCCCTATCTGACTCGGCTGATCCATTACGGCTCTCGCTGCGATCAAACCGAGTCAAAAGCATTAAGCTAAGCCCAACTCGTCTAACAGTCGACCCACATGCTAGATCTCTCTTCGGCGGATCAAGCTATCACTAACAAGGCACTTGGTCTCCGCTCCCATCAGTGATAGCCTTAGGTCATGGCCCAAATCAGATCTCTCTTGATCAGAGAGAGATCAGCATGAAGCTTGGCCTAGTTAGAAGAGATCGGAGTTCAGATCATGGCTAGAAAATCAAGGGAATCAACGGATTCACCTCCGATCGCCTATCCTCGAGATCCAAACGGATCTACTTGCGCCTCATTATGTGAGGGCCGAGGAGTTGGGTGATCTAGATTGCATAAACATAAAGAAACTTAAATGAAATTGCAGAAAGTAAAGATGAAGAACAAGATAAACTTAAATCATAAACTTCATAGAATAAATTAAAGAAAAATCATCATAAGAGTACCTTAAACAAAGCTAATGATAAAAGCAATAAAAGATAGAGAGAGTTTTTTTGCTAAAACAACATATGATTGATAAGAGTGTGATTAGAGAGTATTTATAGTGTTATTTGCATAACGCTAGTGGTCAAACCGACTTAAGTCGGTCAACCAGGAATTCTGTAAGTCTTGCCCTTGGAGTTTTTGTGCGTATTTGGGCACTGAGGAGTGATTCTTGTCTTGGTCCTTGTGGGTTGAGACTGAGTGAATGGTCCGAGTGTAATCCTTGTGATGAAGAGATTGATCTTCCCTCACGGCAGATAGGTTGAGGCTGAGGACTGAGCCATCTTTTCTTGAGCGTTCTGAGCAGTCTTCGCCTTCCGATCGGCGAGGTAGCGATCCGAGGTTGCACAATCTTTTTCGCCTAGCAGCTGGTCCAATTGTCCTTAGCTTTAGTTTTAGCTCCTTTTTCTGCTCCTTTTCCTAGATAAAACTCCAGAATCCAAATGCAAGTGCAAAGAAAGCAAAACAAACCTAGAAGGACCTAAGTAAACGAAAAATCTATCTAGACAGATGCAAAACAACCTAAAAT